>JAIPRK010002420.1:0-20197 GCA_025469195.1 Chaitophorus viminalis | reverse complement strand
AGATAGTTAGTTGGATTGGTATGCCCCATTTATTATATTGGTCAGTTGCAGATGAAACCAATGCTTCATACTGGTTTCTTAAATTCATCGTTAAAACTGTAGCCTGTTTTAAAAACTCACATGCATCTTGGAGATGAGTATCTGTGCCTTGAAATTTTTTAGATACAAGTTGGAAATTCCTCAACACATTTTCCATATTGTTAATAACAAAATAAATTGAAATGATTCAATTTTTTTTTTAGCACAACAGTCATTAATTTTTCATCAGATTTATTACTGGTTAGTGACATATTGGTTAATGATTTTAATACAGCCATAAATGTAATTTTTAGTTAACTTTTAGCGTCTACTTAACTTTTTTAAATCTGCGATAAGAACTTCCGTATGCTACCATTAAACATAGTGTAGTATATGCGCAACTATACTATCTACAGTTGTGATTATAAATAATCTACTGAATACTAATGAATGTCGAATAAGCAAGTGACGGTTTTCATAATGGTATGAGTGTTAACTTATATTTTATATTATTGCGTTGTATAATCATATAATTTATTGTGATTGATGAGAGTTGGTCCATATGGTGTTTCAATTATGTATAAAAATAGACTTTTAATTCAGATGAAATTGATTACAATATATCACACATTAACATTTGACGCTGATAAGGAATAAAAATTTTTTTTTTTTAATATTATAATTTATTATATACGAAAAAAAAGTTCCTACAAATCTGAGGCCCCAAAATTTAACCGCCTGCACTGGTGGTAGTTGCGGCACTGAACGTATGATAAATCTTGTATAAAATTGAAACAAAATATCTATTATTATTACTTACACTCTCTCATATTCAACTCGATCCAAAAAGATAAGGTGAGGAGATAAGTTCCATTTTTTTTAGACGCTGCTGATCCTGTTCCCGGCTTTCTTTTATTTCTAGAATATGAATCGCGAATATTCTTCCATCGCTTTTTTGTATCGTCTACTAAATTATCAAATTGCATTCAATTAAACACTAGTAATTACTTACAAAAATTATAATTTTTTTTATTTACCAGATTTTCCAATCTTGAGGGATATTTCTTTCCAGATGCTATCCTTCATTATTATATTTTTATAGTTATAGTATCGGCCAAATTATATAGAATTAGATTTGATTGTACGAATTGGTAATTAACAACAATTATAAAACATAACGTGATTACTAAATATGAATAACATTTTATCTTGTGTAAAAATAAATGATTACTTTGAAAACATCAACATTTATATATTCACACTACTTGAATCATAGGGTGTTTCTACTTCCTTTTTGGTATCATAATACATTTGCCATACGTTTATGATTTATGGGATTTCTATATGTATGGGCATGACAATGTCTTATTGATGTATAGAACGTTGCATTTTGTTGTTCGTTGGTTGTTGAGACAGATCCTCTTAAAATATATGGTACTTCTGATATTTTTACGTACTTCGGAATGGAATGTAGCTGCAAACGTGTATCTGTAAATTAGCCCTCTTTGGTGTTGTTCAAATTTATTATATTAGAGAAAATATGTTTGCCAAATTTTGGAGTAACTTCTACTTCATTATTACATTTTTAACACAGCGTCTTTTGGTATAAACATTTTAATTCAGCACATAATAAAAGTTCAAAAAGCCTTTTAGTAACATATTTTCTGGAACACACACTATTATGTAGTGTTTTTTTCTAGGTGCTCATACCCACACCAGCTACAAATTTGAAGTATTGACACGCTTTCCTCGTCATACAACAACTTAATTAATAAATTATCAACCGCTTGCTCAACGTATAAATACATCACATCATTTATCATAGGCTCTCCTGAATAAAATAAAAATAATACTTACTTTCAGTATCATAAAAAATATAGAAATCCATATAGATATTTCTATAAACAGTATAAAAACAATGCCTTTAAAATATTTCAATATAATAAACTAAGATATTATTTGAACAAAATAAAAATAGGTAATAATAACTTTCAGTATCAGAAAAATATAGAAATCTATATAGATATTTCTATAAATAGAATAAAAACAATACATTTAACTTGTTAATTAATTTAAAACATTTCTATAGAAAGATCATCTGTATTTAAAAGAGTTATAGTTTCAAAAATGTGTATCATCCATCATGTCTTCGGTGGATGCCACTGTTTGAGGTTTATGATCATAATCATACATACTATCATTAAATAAATTTAGCATTGATATAGTAGGTGTAAAATGTACGCAGCAATTTTTTTTTTTTTACTCTGCAATGAAGCCTTGTTCTAATTAAAGACACTAACATATCCATAGACATTCTGTTCATTATTTAGTTTTGGTTGTATTCATCATACCAAATACCCTCTCTACAACTGCATTTGATACTGATAATGTCAAAACACGAAGTGCAAAATTACCATGTTCTTTAAAAATCTATTCTTCAGTAGCATTTCTTAATTTTGATATTTCTATCCAACACTCTAAAAGAGAAATATCTTTAATAGTTTTACCCGGGAATACTTCTTCAAATCTCAATGTCCCTAAATTATTCCATTGGACTTCTAGTATATCAGTATCATCATTAGCATCTGTGAAATATAATACATTAATATACACATACCTACTCTTTATGTTATAAGATTGTTTAACTTAATATTTTAAAATTATTTGTCCATCCATAATAATATTTATAATATATTGTTAGTAATAGTAGTAATAATAGTATAAAATATTTATTTGTTTATATTATTATGGATGGATAAATAATTGTAAAATATTAAGTTGATCATATAATATGAAAAGTATGTGTATATTAATGTATTATATTTCATAGATGCTAATGATGATACTGATATACTAGAAGTCCAATGAAATAATTTAATATGCATAAACAAATAACTAAACACATAATATTAGTAGATTAATATTCATACCAGCCAGATCAATGGAAAGATCAGATAAGTTATGTTAAAACACTCTTGTGTTATGATTGTTAAAATAGTCTTTGTTGAATAGTCCTGTTGGCTGTTGTAAACACCTTAATTTCTTTGTAAAATATTTTTAACATTTTTCCGATAGAAACTAATTGCGAAAGTTAGTTACGATGTCAATTTCTTAAATAGCGGTTAAACGTTTAATATGAAGAAGAGAAACGGGAATTAAAATTAAAATTAAAAGAGCTATAGTTTTTCATAGAGGAAAAAAAATTAAAATTTTGGTTTTTGTAAATAAGACCGTGAACCGCATACGATTGTGACTTTTATTAGAATTGCCTAATTGGAGATTACACGTTGAAGTGCATGGTGCACTTTTCAAATCATTTTGAACAATAATGATATAGAATTTATAGGTATATAACTATATAAGATTCAGTAGTAGTAAAATTCAACATTTAATTAGATAAAATTCCCTGCGGCCCGCATAACAACCGATCGATCGGAGGACCCTCCCTCCGCCGCTAATTATATGTCGCTAATGACGAGTACACACTCAATCTTGATATCCCAATTAAAATTTTATTTCATTAAAGCAGGGGCGGATTCAGAGTCCAGACCAAGATAACGGGGGGAGGACGATTTTTAACGGACACGCATGATATAGATAAAATTAAAAATATTAATTTTGATATACCTACATAGTTTATTTGCTTAAATAGTCTTAAAAAAATATATATAGTAATAATAATAATTATTATAACAAAATAAACTTTTGGACACTTTAGAATACACTAACCATCATTTTTCTAAATGATTAGTTCTTAAAAAACGTTTTTCTTCTTTGCTTTCTTACTGTGAATTGAGAAAGGGAAATCAAAATTTTTAGGAGGCTTCCAATGAGACACCAACAAATTATATTTGATATAATCATTGAGAGTTATGTTTTTTTGTAAATATGAACCAATATCATACATATCACAACCTGTATTTTTCTTCGAGAACTAAAAACAAAACATAAAATATTCAACTTTTATAAATTATTGTGCTTTTTGAAAACTATATTCTTGGTATTTTTCCAAAAATGTAATTAATCCTTTTAACATGCTTACAGATATGCCAATTTACATTTTTGGATCTTGAAGTTGTTTACTTCCTATATTAACCTCTGAAAGAATGTCGTACCAAATAATTAAAGAAATGATAAACTCAAAACTTCCCACCTCGTTATATAAAAACTGGGTCTCACTTTTGACAATGGGTTCGTCAGTTATATCTATAATATCATCTAAGGCATTTATAATTTGTTTGAATTGAAAACGTAATGCTTAGACAGCTGCTTAAGCGACTCTCTCATCTTGTTTCTGACCACTTTTTACACCTTATAAACCACAATGAGTTTTTATATATTCCAGCGTTGAGTAGATGCTGTAAAAACGTTATAAATTCTTTCCACGAACCCAAAAAATGTAACTGCTTTTGATGAGACTTTTGCTGAATTTTGAAGAACCAAATTCAAATTATGAGCAGCACATGGGGTGAAAAAAGCGCAGGGATTATTTTTCAGTATTCTTGCTTGAACTCCCTTATACTGACCAACCATATTGGCCCCATTATCATACACTTGGCCTCTACTGTTGGAAAGTTGTAAACCATTTTCAGATAACTCTTTAATAAGAACACTTGATAAATTTAATCCAGTAGTCGATTTAACTTCAATAAAATTTAAAAAATATTCCTTAATAGATGGTTCTTTATGTGAGTCCATGGTAACTGTTCGAATAACTATAGAAACTTGTTCTTTGTGGCTATTGTCAGGCGTAGAATCCATAATTACTGCATAATATTTAGATTGTTGAATCTTAGTTAAAATAATTTCTTTTGTTTTTAAAGCTAGCATGTTGATAATTTCATCTTGAATTTGGGGTCCTAAGTAATGAACGTGTGTTTCATTATTTTTAATCCTATTCACGTGGTCAATTATTATTGGATCGAATTTAGCAAGCATTTCAATTATACCTAAAAATTTTCTATTGTTTTTAGTGTAAATAACATTGGAACTGCCACGAAAAGCATCAGAATGCTTTGCTAAGAAACTAATAGTTGAAATAATTATTTTTAAAACTGCTCGCCAATGTTGTTTTTCTTTTTTAGAAATCTGTAATTGTAATTTGTCAATTTTGTTCGATAAAGATGTACGTTTTTTTAATTCATACCATTTGGTGATACATTGGTAATGACATTTAGAAACCTCGTGAGATTTAAGTATTTCAAGTAGATGTTTCCAGTCATCAAAACCTATATTTACAATATTTGATTTCGAACTTAACTCATGATTAAATAATTTATATGGAATCGGCAGATAACGAATAAACTAACCAATTTCTGTTTACTTTTTCACCATTAGGCATTATTCTGTAATAATATTTTTCAGAAAACTTTCTATTATTATCATGTGATTTTACGGGAAAATTTATATTAGTTATTCTAATAGGATCTATTTCTCAAATTGCCTGTTTGATATTGGATGTCATGATTTCTGGCCAACGGGAAGGATCGCGAAAATCTTCCGGCAAATACATACATTTATTATCATCTGAGCAGCTGTTTTTAATTTCATCACAATTTAAGATATTTTAGCTAGAAGCATAACTGATTTATCAATTTTTGAAGTAGATGGTTCAACATTAAAATTACTAGCATTCGGTAAAAATAGAGGTGAACAAGATGTTGCATTCGATTTAGCGATTGTGTTAGTTACTTTATCATTTTTATGAACATTTACGTCAATCGGCGGAGAAGAAGTAACAATATTAAACTTATCCATTGCCCCACGCTGTGTTTTTAAAAAATTATCCAGTTTTTGTTTTTTTAAACGATTTTGATGACCTAATGAAAATATTCTACCAATATCCTGATAACGACCCATTTTGCTAAATTATTATATTAGATTTTAAACATATTGTAGTTTACGAAAAATATGGTTAAAAGAGCGAGGCCCCGGCAAATGTCCGATTTGCCGGGTTCACGTGACTGCGCTGCCATTGAGCATCATTATGTGATTGGATAAATTTCCACTTGCAGCACTTGGAAGCAAAGTGTCTTTTACAAATAACATAAGATCAAAAAAAGGCAATTTTGGTTTATATAACCATTCCCCTCATCTCCAGAACGTGCAATTAGAACTTTCTGAAGTTCTACGCGAAATTTATCCTTCAAATTTTTCCATTTTGCTTTTGCAATTGATCCTATTCAAAATTATGTTCAAATTAATAAGGCCAAATTTAAAAAAAAATATAATAACTATAATGGATATTGTGTGAAATTTGAATGCAATGATAGGTATCATCAGTGCTTGATTTGGGGGGGGGGGAGAGTCCCCATTCTTTTTTAATTTTTTTTAGCGTACCCCTTCTATTTATTTGAAACGGAATGCTGGTAACGCAACATTCACTATAAAGAATTTGTAAATCATCAGTTTTTCAGGTTTTTTTGATGCAAAATATATCTATAACTTATAGCCATAATATTTGTACATTTGAATCGATAGTGAAAAAAAAATTGATTGTTAAATTGCTAAAAAATTGTATTATGCCCACATTTATGGACCTTATTTAATATTTAGTTTAAGTTTATTTTTGTAGAATAATTAATAATTTAACATTTAATGTCTTAAAAAAAATTAATAAACAAGTTTTTTTTTTCTTTTAAAATATTTTTGTATAATAAATTAATTTTTTTGGGGTTTTGGGTAGCTGACGGGGGGTGTGGGAGGGCTTTGCCCCTAACGGTAATGTGACGGTTAATTTTGTATGGAACGCTCGTTCATCAAACATCCACCTTTTATTTTTTTCCAAATCAAGCACCGGGTATCATTGTATTCGAAAAACGATTCTGAACGGAGAAGATTTATCGGTTTAGGATATTTTTTTTATATATTTTATATCTAAAATCGTTTGATAAAAGCTTGCTCTATACATTAGTAGTAAATATAATAAGTAATAAGAATTCTTATTTGTATGCATTTATGTAAATATTGTTATAAGAATATAAATTTATTTTAATTTTCAATTATTATTTTACATTAATATTGTTAGGTAGTGTCTTTTAAAGTTATTTGTTAAAAAAAATGATTTTATCTATCTATATCTACATAAATTCAATTTCTGCAATATCTATCTATATCAAGTTAACTTTTTTTAAAAAATTCAAAAATTCAATGATTATTCATTTTCAGACATTGGTTCTATTTTCTAATTTACTAACCTAAATTGCATTTATTTGTTTTTAAATAGATATTTATCCACGGACCTTTCATTCCGAAATTTAGCTGTTACATTAAGAATGGGAGCTTTAGCCGTTGGTAAAATTTTACATGAAACCTGTCAAATAATTTGGGACGAACTTGTTATCGAATTCATACCAGTCCCAAATCAAGAACATTTGGAAAAAATTTCAGATGATTTTTATAGGGGTTGGAAATTTCCCATTTGTATAGGATGCATCGATGGCAAGCATTGTCAAATCAAATGTCCTGTAAATAGTGGCTCAAGCTACTTCAATTATTTAAAATATTTTTCATTAGTGCTTCAAGGTGTTGCAGATGCTGATAAAAAATGTATTACTATTGAGGTGGGAGCTAGAAGCAAACAAAGTGACGGAGGAATATTTGCAGCATCCACACATTTTTAACTTCTAAATACAAATACATTTAATGTGCCTCCTGATAAAGAATTACCTGGATCTACAATAAAACTACCCCAAGTATTAATAGATGACGAAGCGTATCCTTTAAAGAATTTTCTTATGAGACCTTTCTCTAGTCGAAACCTCAACTACATCAGAGAAAATTATATTAAGCGCTTATCTGCAGCCAGGAAATGCGTAGAATGTGCTTTTTGCATATTACGTGCAAAATGGCGAATTTTGGGAAAAGATATTGAAGTAAGTTCTGATAAAGCTGTACACATTATAAAATGTGTTTGTATCTTACATAATTAAATTCGTGTAAGAGATGGAGATAGTGATTTAGATTACTGTCAAGAAATGATACGTCAATCTCAAGGAAATCAATCAAATGAATTACAAGAAAAATATAATCACAGAGGAGCTTGTAGAGGATCAACTAGAGCGAAAGAAATAAGAGATGAATTTGCAAATTATTTTTCAGATCATTAAATATGTTTTTCATTTTATTGTACTTATTAATTTAAATCTTAAATATTTAAAAATTGTTTTATATTATAATATAAGAACGTAAAATGTATTGAGTATTTGCCATTGAAGTCTGTTTTAAACATTAATTATTAAATCTATAAATTTTATTTCATAAAAATATATTAAATTGTTGCGTTTACCATACACTGCCCCTACACAATTCGGAAAATTGGTTTTTAAATAAAATTTATTAGCGATTTCTAACCATTGGTTGGGATTAGGTTCTAGCATTTCTTCAGGCTGTAGAGTATTCCATAAAATCTGACAGGTTTCACGAACAATATTACCTATTGTACTTCGTCCCAATAAAAATTCATATTGTAACGCCACAAAATTAGTTCCAACTGACAAATATCTGAAATAATTTATAATTTTAAACATTATAGAGATAAAATTTTATCCTTTTCTCAAAGTCAAATGTTTATTTAATTTTATATTAAGTATTTTAAGTTACTCAAGTTATTTTTATTACTTTTTTTTTATTTCAAATAAAAAAAAGTTATTGCAATTAAATTTTATTTTTATTTTATTAATATATACTCGTATAATAATTAATACTTACTGAAAACTGTTTTATATATTGCAGAGAATTGATTAATTTGATTATACTTATTATGTATAACTATATTCACTACTTAGTATAGTTTTATTATTACCTGGTTGAAATAGTCAATCTTTCTTCTGCACACACCGGACGTCGGAACTTCATAATTTTTTTGTAATGTAGGGACGTAGTTTTTCTAATAGTTCGTCAAATGAAGAAATGGACATTCTATAGTACTCTAATAATTTATTCGGATATTTTTGAATTTCTCCATAAAATGAAAAAACCGATTATTAGTTTCCTGTCCTATATTAAATGGATGAATCCAATACGATCTTTCTGACCTAGGTGGGTTCAGATATCCAAATGCCTCTGCCACTGCAATCACTCATTGCATTCATATTATAGTCATAATCCATACTGAATGAAAAATGAAAAATAAATTAAAATATATATTTACAATTGGAAGTTCATATTTTTTTAATAATGATACTAATAAATAACTTTTAATAAAAAAATGTAATTGTTCATTGTTACTTACATTCAACTTATTTATTCAATAGACAAATTAGTAAATTACATATTAAGTAAACACTTTTGCGAAAATTAACAAAAATTACAAATATACTATTAAAAATGCTAATTAAAATGTATAGTAAAAATGTAAAAAAGTACAATCAAATGACGCACAAAACAGTACCGAATCACAAAATACTGGTCAACAGCTGGTCTGAACTAGAGCAAACCGCGCAAGTGTAGTGCATGCAGATCGCGTGGTGGAAAAACGCACGTCAAAACCGCTCTAGTGTGGCGCGGCCGTTAAATTATAAGACTTATAAGTGCATATTCTTCAATTTAATTTCCATGTAAGCCATAAACCAAGCGACCAAGCATTTTATTTTATTATTTTGATTTATTTTAATACCATACCTCAAACCACAAACTTCTTTATAGGTAGTAAGTACAAAACTACAAAGTAATATACTATTTTCAAAATTGGAATAGTCCTTTCAACATTAGATACAAATTTCAACTAATATTAAATTCTTGTAATATGTTCCATGATTAAAGTTTAACACCAATTCCACAAAGACAAATAACACATTATACCATATTACCATTTCACTTGAATATTTTAAACTAATCACTGATACTGAAATTACCTAATTGTTTTCAAACATAAATATATATATTATTAATATTATAATTATTACATAAAAAAATGATTATTTATTATTATATTATAATTTATAGTATATTATAATATTAAACATTCATACACATAAGCATAATATAGTATTATTAATATTTAATATTAATTATAATAATAGTTGTAATAGTTATATTGAATATTAAAATTATCTAAAATGTACCTTTTCTGAAATAGAGTCAGTACTGGAAATTGTATCAATCACATCTACAAATGTATCTGATTTTTCTTCAAAGGCTTCACGTTCACTTAATTTATCCGGATTAATATTTTATGTCTACAATATTAATGTCGAAAATTCACAATTTGTTTTAACAAATGCCATAAATAATAAAAAAACTCACATAATTTACAATCGGTATTTGTTCTGGACATACCAGTGTTTTTTTTTTTATTAAAATAAGTGAACAACGTATTACATTTTCTTTTACTCATATTTATAAAAAAAAATATTTATTAATAATAAATCTAATATCACGAATGTTCCGCTAGCAATATTTGATAAGTCCAGTGGTGTCCAAAATTCATAGCACTAATGCTGAATATAGAATTGTATGTTATGTTGCCTAAACGTTCATATTAAATTGTTGCTCATCAACCCAAATATAGAGATCAAACACGACATCGACGACTTTGAAAATTATTTAAAAATACTTAGAAAATTCGGCTCATGTTGTAACTAAAAGAAAAATGTAGGTCTGTACGTAAGGAATCGATGACTACCCTCAAAACACGGTTAGTGCTTTCGGATCAACAAACCATTTTCCTCGGAATGTAACGTATTGTGTTGGTAAAAAAACAAATTTTTTTCCCGAGACCGAAGACTTTGAAAATTATTTAAAAATACTTAGAAAATCCGGCTCAGGTTGTACATAATAGTAGTGGTTTCCAAACATGAAATAACTTACAAATTAGACCATCAATGAAGTACATACTGCTTATATTAGGTATTTATCAATATATAATTTAGCTTCATTATATATTTATACTTAATATAATTTAACAATCGTATAAATCAAATATTATACATTTATACAAATATGAATATAAATTAAATTTCTACTAAGAAAAAAAAACCAACTGTAATAATGAAATTATTTTTATATTTTTATTAAAATTTGTTTCACAATATTCAATAAAATTTTTATTTGAAAAAAAAAATTAAAATCTGGTATTTAGAATTTAGATATATTTAAAATTACTTTTCAATAACATGTTTTTTCAAAATTAGAATCGCTCAACTTCCCTCTTTTATTTGTAAAAAATACAGGCCCCTATACTAAATACCCTCTCAATAGGTGCACTTGAGGGGAAGGGAGTATTATATTTTCCAAAAACCTTTTTTAAAATTGTAGTATAATTTAATATGTTGATTTTTTTTAGTTGGACTCTTATTGAGAAAGTAAGCAATTTTATTTTCAACTTATACATTCAGACTTTTTTTGACAACATAACTGCAATATCTTATTAGTTGACTACTACTTTATAGTTAATAGTAATTATATTCAGGTCAAACTAATAAAATAGGTATCTGTTATAACTATTGTTATATATGGTCTGTACTCTATACTCCATTATTATTTATTATTACCTAGGTACTTATTATTACTTTTTTTTCTAATAAAAATGAATTTTTCTTTGTATTTAAAGTACCTTAACCAAATAAACATAGATAATTA
This sequence comes from Chaitophorus viminalis, assembly GCA_025469195.1. Taxonomy (NCBI): domain Eukaryota; kingdom Metazoa; phylum Arthropoda; class Insecta; order Hemiptera; family Aphididae; genus Chaitophorus; species Chaitophorus viminalis. Next base: position 8,599 of record JAIPRK010002420.1, on the reverse strand, counting down.
TATTGGAATTTGGCAATATCGTTTCAATAAAAACAAAATTATACTTATTGTAATCAAATTTAATATTTGTAAACATTTTGAAAATAATTATTTAAACTAAGTTAACAGTATTTAAATACAAGTATTTACATTTCGTTAAAAATACTTTTAAAAAGTATTCAGAATACTTAAAAAATACTTTTACAAAATTATATTTAGAATACCAAAAAATACTTCAAAAAGTATTTTAATACAAGTATTTAAATACTTTACAAGACTGTAAATAATTAATATAGTTAATATAAACAATCAAAACCATTTACGATACTTTGTTCATTTTCACTTAGTAAATATTAAATAATTATATTAATATGAAATATTTTGTCTTTGATTTCTTAGCCAAAACCATTTTAATGAAAGACAAACAGGCATTTGCACAGAGCCCACCAGCAACAGGAAAACAAAATTAGTTGTATGTTTACCTTTTTATCATTATTTTTCATACGAAGCTAGTAATAATAATAAATATTTAATATATAATATAATATAAAATGTGTTTAATAAATGATTAAGTTTGAATATTATGTATAGTATATCTAGTGTTATTATACTCACTATGAATATTTATTGATTCAATCTTGAAGTCATATTATTATTTATTATTATTGCTTATAAACTCCTTTCATTACAACTCAAATTTAAATTTATCTAATATTCAAATTTTAATTTAATTTCTAACCCATATGTTCAAACCAATTAATTTTTACTACTTGTATTCAATTTTAAAACAATGAATTAAAGTAATGGTAATCATCTTCATTTGGAATTGCAATTCTAGTCTTATTTTTTGTTAGTTAATCAATCATGATTATTTATTATTTTAAAAACATGTGGAACCAAATGATATAACTTATATTTGGTATACTCTTAGATTTCCTCGTTACAAAATACAAATATTTTGATTTATCGATATTAAAATGGATGAACCCATTAAATATCACTTAGCCCAAGAGACGTTCAACATTAAGCCACGGATTGAAAAATTAATCAAAGCTGATTAATTTGCTCATTAATTTCTTATTATATTGTAATATTATATTATGGTCATATACATCAACCATGTTTAAATAAAAAACCATGATATATTTATAATAAATTTTATTTTTTATTATTATTTATAACTGTAGTTATATATTAGGAGCCAGCGACAGAAGTGGTGGTGGCGGTGGCAGTGGCAACAACGGTGGCAGTGGTGGCAGCATCAGTGGCAGTAGTAGTGGCGATGGCAGGGGCAGCGGTAGTGGCTGTGTCCGATGTCGGCCTTTTTGTGCCTAGTAGTGAGGGCGGTAGCAGCTACAATATAGTTTATCAATTAGGTTAGTGGTTTATAAGTTTTAGGTGATATAAATATCAGTATCATCACACCATCTTTTGATGCTACTTTGTCATCATGGTGCTAGAAAACCGAATATTATTTCACACATTATGTTTATTTATAAACTTAATATACCTAACCTATTTAGTATTTACCATACTTAACAATATAGCTATGGTGACCAGATATAAAAATTAAAAAAAAAGTACATTATAAAACTCTGCTCATATATCATAGAAAAAACCTCTCTCCATAGAGAAATGGCCAATGTCCTGATTATCCTACTTATTTTGACAATAACAATTAGCCAATAGGTTGTCTCTAGCTATAAAATTTGTTTTTTTTTTATCTACCTAATTTCTATAAAATCAATTATAAAACTAATTTATCAAAATTATTAAAATTATTCATTATAGTGTCAACTTAATAGGTGTGTGTCTTAATAAGAAAATGTGTAACTTAATACATCAAAGTTGAACCATAAAATATATATGAAAATTCAAATTATCAAAATTCAAAATTCAAAAAAAAAAAAAAAAGAGTATACTTATTTGTATTTAACACACTATTATTTTAGACAGTAGGACTATTTATTTAAAAAAAAAAAAAGAGTACTGTCCTATGAAAAAGAGTAGGTTTGGTAGAGCAGTACCCATGCATTTTATAAAAAAAACAAATTACCATCCTCTAGTGATAAATCTCCAGTATTACCAGCGGATCTTGTGGTGATAAATTACAATAATAGTGACGAGTCACAAAGAATGGGTTTGATGAAAAGAAAATTAAAATCAAAAAGTTTTTACTCACAAGACTTGCACACCCTCTCTTGGTGTCCCTGGATCCCGCAGCGGTAGCATCCAATAATAACAAAATTATAAAATTAATGTTTTGATTTATAAAACTAAATTTGTAAAAATGTTACTTACTACTAAAAAAAGGTTGCTGCTTACGCTTGACTGCGGGGGGTGACACAGAGGAGGTGGGGGCGACAATGGAGGCGACGGCAGGTACAGGGAGCAACGGGCATGACTGCTGCGGCTGCGACCATGGCTGCATCTGTGGCCATGGCTGCTGAATCTGCGGCCATTACTGCAGCTGCTGTTGTTTTTTGTTGCTACTGTTGCAGCAATGATAATAATAAATTATTATTAGTCGGATTCATCTGAAATCATTTTAATTTAGAACATTAAAACATTAACGAATATTAGACATAAGAAGGGACCAACAAATAATTTGCATCATAATTTATTAATGTTCAAAGATATATTTGGATTTTTGATTAAATCCAAGTTGAAAACAAAAATTATGAAAATATAAAATTAATTAAATTTTTTTAATCAATCATAGAGTATTAAAAATTAATATAAACGTTAATGGTAATACAATTAAAATACAAATCGCTGAGTTAATTCTTTTATTATTGAAATAATATTATTCATATTGAAAATAATTTGATTTTGATTTTTGACTTGAAATATATACTGAGCATTTACGTTAACATTTTATAGTTAATAAATTATTATCTTCAAAATATTTTAATGAAGTGTATGCTATTAAAAGCACCTACTTTTCTATGTATTTAAATATCGTCATATAACATAATATGTCATTGTTTTATAAATTTACAAGTAGATAAATAAAATATTATATTTATATATTATATAATGTAGTTCCTTTTAACTCCCAGATTTATCATCTAATAAGTAATAAATATTAGTAATACGATATTCAATGTTAAAAACAGCCTCATATTTTATAGGCCGTAGGGCCATCAAGTGTTACACTACGCAACCGGTTGAGTAAAACTACAAAATCACATAACTTAGAACAATATAATTTCACTGACAAAAAAATAAACGTACTTTTCTTCGAAGAAAAGAATAGCGTCATTTCAATTTTTTTTTTTTGGTACGCATAAATATTGAGCAGGCCACTCTAAATTTTTTTTTCTTGACATATTTGACATTATTAATATTATAGTAATATAATAATAATTATTAACACAATTAAAACAAAGTAAAATTACATAATATAAGCAGTAAGCAGTGCAAAAGCTATAAATGTCTACTTTTAATACAAATTGAAACTTCAAGTCAAATTTAAATAAAAATAATGAATAATATCACGTTTTTTATTTATATTTTCCATTGGAACTATCTACTATTATATTAATTACAACAGTCTGCAATTACACAATTTATAAAATACCTAATAACAAATAACAAAATATAAAATAAAAAATTATATGAATTTACAATGTCTAAACTTCGAAGATTATATACCACATGGCACAGATTATATAAAATATAATATAATCTGTGATAATACTAGACCGATGTTTGATAAAACGATAACAACTTGTGTTGTGAGCAATATAGGAATATAAGAATATAGGTAGTTGACGATAGGGCAGAAATTCACACGATAAAAGTAAAATGTATAAAAAAACTGTGTGTGTACATGTGAGTGAGTGAAAAAGAAAGAAAGGCATGGATAGACTGGGGTAATGAGGATAATAAAGAAAGAAAAGCAACAATGTAAATAATATTTATTATATTTTTTTTATGCTAATGATTGATTATCATTTTGCTCAATCGGTATAGTAGTTATGATTGGCATATGACTGAAAAATGAAACGTACATTTGCGACTGAACATTATCCATATATCGCGTAAAAATTGCATTGATTGTTGTGCCTGAGTTAGTAGTCGAAAATTCGGTACCAATATTATAATTTATAATAAGTTGTTTGTTTTCGGACAGCCAAATAAATTTTATAGATATTTCAAAAAAAAAAACTTAAAAAAATCGAAAATTTAAATTGTCTATAAATAAGTCAAAATACTTTCAAAACTTAACCATGTTTAGAAAAAGCCAATATAAAGATTTGGTGAAAATTTCAAGTGTTTGCAGTTTCTCGTTATTGAGTTAGAGTATTTTTAAAAAATGTGTTTTATCAAAACGTGGTTTTGCGTAAAATTTCCCGTTTTTTTCGACGCTTTCAAAAAGTTGCGTTTTTGACTAGCCCAAGTACCATCTACATTCACTTTCCTTTCAGAAAATTTGCTGTTTAAGAAAATCAAAGCATTTTTAGAACCAAAAATCGTATCCTCAGACACAAAAAAAGAAAATTATTATCATCGTCGTCGTCGAAACCGCATCGACTGTCACCGACCAACATTATATTTATAATACGTAATATTATTATTATGTCATATTATGTACATGACGTACTAATACAACTACTGATACAACCCATAGCCGTTTACAAAATACAGCCATATCGCTTTAATATTTCAAAACAATTTATAACAAGAAATACCATACCTAAATCAAGAATGTTCACTAACAGATCTGGCATACAAATCTTCGTGGAATGTTCGGATTCTAAGTTCAACGCGCGATAACTTCAATTGGTATAATGTATTGGTCTTGTGTGATCGGAATCCTTATTTTAGATCTACAAACTTTGCCGTGTACTCATCATCGGCCATACACAAAACAATTGCAAGGCGGCTCTCAGGATGAAAAAACTTTCTTTCTACAACATGTGTTTGTAATAAAAATGCCATTATTATTATCAGTATCAGTTGATAACACGGTTCTGAACATAATAACAGCTGCTGATACGGTTCTTAGATTCGGTTAGAACTTCATAGGTCAGTCTATACGCAGTCGATTAGACCACCACACTGTTATCAATTAATAAAAAAAATTACATTTTATCTTCAAATATAACGTGTTTATGAACTTAAAATTATTACTTTCAAACTCCATAAAGAAACTTGAATAACTACATTTTATATTATTATTTCATACTCTCTTGATAAATATACACTTTTGGGGCCAAAATTTACCCAATTAGAAAATATTAGCGAATAACTATAAATTGTTTTCCCAGATGCAATCAGAATATGAAATTGTTGAAGAGTTGAATGCTATTACCGATGATATGGCATTAGAAACTGGAGACTGTGGAGATTCTGATGCAGAATACTACGTTCCCAATACATATAAATATCAAGATCAACATATTTGGCTTTAATCTACCAAATTATCAGGCAAATAAACATAATAATATAATTTTTTCATTTCTTATGATATTTAATTAAATGTTGTTTTCCTTTTGTAGGTTCTAATATAGCTGAAGCTGAAGTGCAGATACCTAAGATAACATTTATTGAACAAACAAATAATAACATTACTTCTAATTCCCAAGGTAGATTTTAATTTAGCTTTATTCAATATTTTGAATTGGATTTTTATGAACCTTTATTCTAAATATTATCAGAAATAAAAATAATTTGTTACAATTACATTGCATTTAACATTTAAGTAGATATAATGTACCCATATTACATTATTAATTATCTTATTCTTACAATATTTGTATATATAATTTTGTAAAAGTATAAGTTATTTTCTAATACACAACTACTTAACTGTATTGTAAAAATGAAACTAAGATAAAAATATTAATATAGTATCTAACGTTACATAGTAACATTGTAAATGTATAGGTATTTTATTATGTAAGAGTAATATCAAAATACTGTTAATTTAATCTCCTCTTATATATAGAAGTATTCTCATTAACTATATTATAGTTGGTAGTAAAATATAATTACCTATAAATATTACGGAATTGATAATATTATTTTGTCAGATTACATACATAATGATTTAGAATTGCTAGAAGATAAGTCCAGTTCAGATGAGGAAATGGACTATACTATGTATGTAATTAATTTTGTTGTTTTTTAAAATAAAACTGTCATAATTCTATAAAGTATAGCATGCATGTAATTGATTAAGTTGTTTTTATAATAAAACTGTAATTATACTGTAAACAATACCATGTATGAAATTGATTTTACTATTTTATAATATAAGACTCATAATACTGTAAACTATGAAAATTATTAAATTGATTATGGTTTTTTTTATAATAAGACTGTCATAATACTATTACTTATACCAAGTTTATTGATTTTGTTATATGTAAATGATTTTGCTGTTTTATAAAATAAGACTCACATTATACTGTAATCTTTGCAAAGTATTTAATTAATTATGTTGGTTTTTTATAATAAGGCTATCTTCATACTGTAAACTATACCAAGTATGTAACTGATTTATTTTATTTTAAAATAAGAATTTTATTGTTTTTATTTTTATGTAATGAACAAAACCAATAAAAAATATGTTATAATACTGTATAGTTTACCCAGTATGTAATTGATTATATTTTTTTATAATAAGTCTGTTATAATACTGTAAACTATATTAAGTATGTAACAGATTTTGTTATATTTTAAAATTAGATTTGTATTTCTTCATTTTATTACATTTATATAAAGAAATAAGAATAATGTTAAAATACTATACTCAATACCAAGTATGAGACTGATTATGTTGTTTCTAAAAATGATATTTATATTATCTCATTTTGATTTAATTAAAATTGCAATAGTTGATTTTAATTCAAAATCTAATCTAAAAAGGTTAACTATGTGTTGTACACTACACCAAGTAATTATTTGATTATGTTATTTTTTATAATAAATCTGTAATATTGCTATAAACTATACCAAGTGTGTAATATATTTTGTTATATTTTAAAATGAAATATTTATTGTTTAATTTTTGTTTCATGAACAAAGAAATAAACAAACTGTTATAATACTGCAAAGTATATAAATTTTATAACTGGTTTTTATGTATTTAGAAATGAAATTTTAATTGTTTTTATTTTAATTTCATGAAAAAATAATTAGAAAGACATTTATTATACTGTAAACTCTACCAAGAATGTAATTGATTTTACTGTTTCATAAAATAAAACTGTAAATTATGCAAAGTATTTCATTGATAATGTTGTTCTTTTAATTGAGATTGGTTTTGTATATTTTTTTTTACTATATTAGAAATGTATGTATTGGTTGTTTTTTTACAGAAAATTATGTTGTTGTCTATATACGATTTATTTTTCCGCATATGTCAGCTTATCGGGAGCGTGTAATGCACATGCAATTTGTTTCTAATTTAATGAATGGTGCAATGTAAAGACGCGATTGCTTTAATTCAATGTCCTTTTTAATCTAAGAAATGTCATGTGGGTCTCACACTTTTACCCTAATTTTACTATTCAAAAATATAATAATGTTCATATGACTCTGGTGTAATTAAAATTTTAATGTATATTTCGGTTTTTTCATACAATTTAAAACTATTAAAGTAATTGTCATTGATTTTGATTTTGGGGTGTGCCGTGTGTCCGCGTCAACGGCGTGGCGTTGGTATTAAATTATTAAACATTATACTATAAATGATCGATCGGTTCTTTAACATCACCTTCCTTTTTGTCAAACATTATCTCATTAAATAATCTTCTTTTTTGTTACTTCAGCTTTTTAAGTTTTTTTTATTATTTTTTTCTCGGATGACAGCGTGGTAGCATACCCTAATGTTATTTTATTTGTAACTAACTTTCTAATAACAATTTATGGTGTAGAAGTATAATATCAATAAATGGACATATATTTACATTATGTAATACACATTTTATAATATTATACGGTTTATAATACATTTATTTAATATTTTGATGCTCATAAAATATGCCAGAATATGTATTATTGTATTGTTGATTATTTGGCAAAGTACACATTATTATTCTAAGAATCCCCTCCCCTCTTCTCGATAATTCACCAAATACGATTTAATAACACAGTTTTGTTATTATTTTTAAAACCGCGGACGTGCGTGTTCGAATCACCTATGTAATGTGTGTAATACACTTTATTGTCTAATACAATGAATTATAGTTTCTATTTGATATTTTTTATTTGTTTATAATAACATCTTTGCGTTTGTTCATTCATCATCACATTTGTGTCCTATTTATATTTTTTGCAATTTTTTTTTTTTAATTATTTATTACATTTTTATGTTTTTAATTTTCACGTTTATTATCGCACTGATGAATACTAATACTAATATGGTTTAAGCATTCCTTATTTTTTTAAAACTAACGTTGCACCAATAATTATAAAACAAATATAAATCATTATTTCCCACTTTTGATATGTCTCTAGGTATTACTACAGAAGCACATGTGTTGGCGCGGCAAGTGCCCAACAGCAATATAGGGCTGGCTTGTTCGCCGATTAAGATAATAGTTATAAATAATAAACAAAAATTAGTGTTGATTACAAATATATTAAACAGTTTTTATTTTATTTG
>JAIPRK010002419.1:0-20230 GCA_025469195.1 Chaitophorus viminalis | reverse complement strand
ATCGCATGTACATCGAATCGTTTATAAAGTTACATTATGTATTATTATTATGTTCGATGCATCTGTTTTAGATCGAATGATATAAAATGATCGAACGCAATATGTAAAGCATATTAATTTGCCTTTGTCGGGAACGCAACACTGCAATTGCATGGTTGATAATAATATGAAAGTTTTGAAACTACCGATATGATTTCTCGGTACTACCGCCGGATCGTGTTATAATAATTGCCAACGGCTTGTAAAAACAATACCCGTGTGCCGTAGCGTTACCGTAATATTAATTAGAATTATCCGATTGTTTGAACATTGACATGACACACAAACATTGCAATTGTTTTATCATCGGTGCTTTTAATAAACTTTTGGTATACCTATAACGTTATAACATACAAACCGTATACACCCGTGTATTATAACCGACGATGATACTCAAAATGGCTTATCGTGGTTTTTTATTTATATTTTTCCTCTCATATATACTCATTGATACGTATATTGATTTATAATAATATAATACGCACACACCATCCTGTTGTTAAAATTAATGGGGGCTACGTTGTGAACGCAGCCAATAGGCGTCGCTGTAATCTTTTGCACCACTCAACTTGATCGAAATAGCTTAACAACAATAGAAAACCATTAAATTTTAATAGTTGTTGTTTATAGAAATCTTATGAGCTGCATTCGCAATAAAAAACATGTACTATAATTCGATATTCATTTTATTCAATTTTAAATTATACAAAATGTTTATTCATCATTATTGCGGCGTATAATATAAAGTTTTTAATTATTTATTTTTCAGCAGAATATTTGACATTTATTTCAAATAAAAATTCGGTTTTAGCACATGATATAACTTGAGCACACAATTGTTTTTTTTTATATTGTAAGCGTTATAGTTTGATCAAAATATAAAATACCTAAAATGTATTTACGGGAAAATAAAGACATATGGACAAGACGAGTTGCGAGTTGAACACCTGTGATCTGCATTTTACACCGTTCAGCGACGAGTAAATGCATTCGGAAATGTTTCCGTGCAGCACTGATTCAGATGATATTGTATCGTTAATTATCAATGTTTTGATTTTGGAATAAACATTTTTTTTCATGTCCCCTTATCGAATAACAATAAATTGTTGCCGAAATAATCCATGTGTCTGCCTTAAATCGAAAATCTCATGAATTCGGCGTCATACCAAATCTATAGTTACATTTTTCCTAACTCCTTCCGTGCCCCTATATACCTGCCAATTCATGAAAGACCATCCTTTGTAATCTTGTCCCTAATCACTCAACTTCCTACGATTACAAATATCATCCATTGCATAAAATTAATACATCTTCTCAATTATGTCCGAGTATCACGGTTTTATATAAACCACTTTTGCTATAGAAGCTATTATTATATTTATTTGTTTATTACTGGTCTATCGTACAATAACTCAAATTGATCAACGTGCGAGGTGCGCTTCGTGTACTGGTTTTGTCTCACATCCGAACGTAATACATTTTTCATTTTGTCAGTGGTGCGCGAAATAAAACGTTTTTCTTCCATTTAGATTCTGAACGGAGGGATGGCGAATCTATTGGTTTTACAAAGATGTGTTTTTTTTATATATATATCGTATATATACTTATTCTAGGTTAACAAATCATCTCCGATTAGAATCGTTTTTCGTATACCACGATGAATTTCCTTGCATTCAAATTTAACAAATCTATTATTGTAATGAGCTATCCTATGAACGAGTTGTACTTCACCACCAACTGTATAGCAGAGCGAGGCACATCCGGTTTTTTTGGATTCTGAATGGAGTGATGGAATCTATTGATTTTCCAATGATGTGTGTTTTTTTTATTTATTTTTTTTTTTTTGTGTCTGACGACACCTTTTTTGGCAGTAAAATGTTTCGAATTTCTCAAACAGCAACATTTCTGATAGGAAAATATATGTAGATGGTACTTGGGCGTGTAAAAAGTCCAACTTTTTCAATATTTTTTGAATTTATAAAAAAAAAAAAACGATGAAAAAATGACAGAAAAACGGGAAATTTTACGCAAATTCACGTTTTTACAAAATACATTTTTTTTAAATGCTCAAAAAACGAAAAACAACAACAACTTGACATTTTCACCAAATTTTTATATTAGCTTTTTCTAATAAGCTATAAGCTTTTTATCGGTACAAAGGTTGCAAACTCGTAACACCGAACGCGTTATCTTGCGCCGCAACGTAATAAACTTATCGGAGCGATTAGATACATGTTCTCACACGCTCTATACACTGCGCGCGCAGAAATCAATCGTATACAGCGTGTCACAGTGACCGTCTTCTTGCACCACTTATTCGTATATTGCCTATTGGAACTTCGGCAGGCGCTTCAAGTCGGGAAACATCAGGCCTAGGACAGAATGGATACTAGTGCTCTTACAGCAGCGAGCTCCAAATCAAAAACCGAATGTCCAGGCTGCGGTAAGAAATTTGTTTCTATAAACGGCCATTTAGCCAGGGCATCCGGTCCATGCGCGATAATCAGAGCACAAAGAATAATTGATAATACACCTGGGCCATCCAACCACTTTACTCAATCCGAAAATATGATACACTTACACACTCACATAATACACCGAATGCCCCTTCTACAGCTCTACAGATCCAAGAATCCACATCCGAGGAAAATCTAGCTTCAATTTTAGTGAAAGAATCAGAACGATTTTTCATAGAGGTCGATAAATATACATTACTACCTCCAACCCAAGAAAATTTTGATAGCTTCGAAAAAACACTTAAAAAATTCACGACATTTTTATTCAAATCGAATAGTCAACTTCCGGGTCCGATTCATCCTGCAGTATCTTACCATAGAAAAAGGAAAAATAAAAATTACATTGTTTGTGATAGGGGGAATAGCCAAATATCTAACCCACAAAGATACTCAAAACGACGAAAAAAAAAATTAGTGATCAGTTTAAATACGATCTAATACAGTGGCAATACGCAAACCAACGTCGAAAAGTAGCGCGGACTCTATTAAACTCAAAAAAATCAGTCAAGCTAAAAATGGAAATACCGATTATCGAACAATACTACCGCTTTCTCTAATCATTTACTAATCTAATACGCCATGTATACGAACCCAGCAAAGACACCGACGAGGCATTTTTATTAACAAAAGATGACATTGAGCTTTCAATCAAAAACATTTCGATAGACACATACCCAGGCTCTGATGGAATCGTTCTCCGCACAATACGTAATGTTAAATGTACCAACGCTATATGGGCAATTGGGAAAGTGATGTTAGAATGGAATTACATTCCGTTAGATTTCCGAACCGGGCATGCCATTCTCATATACAAGGAAAAGGGGGATGAGCAAAGTCCACACAACTGGAGGCCAATAACAATCTTGAGTGTAATACGTAGAATCATCGAGAGAAGTCTTGACCAGGTTTTGAGAGCATGTGTTAATTAATAAAGGATTAATTGGGAGAATAAATGTAAAAATGGCGAAAGAAAGACATGAAGCACCTATGATATTTCATTGCATCATACATCAAGAGGCATTATGTTGCAAAGTTTTAGTATGGAAAGATGTAATGAATATTGTAGTATCGACGGTTAACTATATACGTAAAAGTGCTTTGGCACATCGTCAATTTAAAATATTTTTGGAAGAATGCGATGCTGAATATGGGGATGTAATATACTTTTCCGAAGTAAGGTGGTTGAGTAGTGGCGTGGTTTTGAAACGGTTTTTTATTTTACGAAATGAAATAAGTATTTTTATGTCAGAAAAGGGTAAAAATGTACCAGAATTATCAAATGAAAAGTGGGTTCTTAATCTCGCATTTTTAACTGATATTACAACTTTATTGAATGAACTGAATACGAAACTGCAAGGTAAAGACAAATTGTTGTCAGATATGTATTCAAATATAAAATCATTTCAAGTGAAATTAAAACCATTACACAAACATATTAATGAACAGCACTTGGATCATTTTGTATGTTGTAAAACTGTATTAGAATCATCCAAATCAACTTTACATTGGGAGACTACAAAAATTAATTTTTTAAATATAATTGAAAACCTACAAAATGAATTTTCAATACGATTTTCTGATTTTTATGTACAAGAGAATAAAATCAAATTATTTCAAAACCCTTTTTCTGTTGACATTGACGATGTTGAATCTAATTTACAGATGGAAGTCATAGAATTGCAAAACAACGATATTCTTAAAAATGCTTTTAAAGAAAGTGAATACCTAAAAATATTTTATTCAAGTCTTCCTGAAATAGATTTTAAAGGCATTAAAAGTTTTACTAAAAAAATGATTACTGCTTTCGGTAGCACATATATTTGTGAGCAGACATTCTCAATACTTAAATTTCGAAAAAATAAGTATTGTTCACAATTAAGCGATGAACACTTGAATGCTATTTTAAGGATATCAACATCCAATATAAAAGCGAATATAAACGAATTGGCGGGAAAAATTCAACCTCAAAAATCACACTAGTAGCTTAATATTTATATACTAAAATGCACTGCAGAATTAATTAATAATTATTTTTAAAATTTAAAATTTTCTTTACTAATGTATTTAATTAAAAATTAGTTAATAAGGACAACAGCAATGTTAAACTCATAATATGATTGTTGCTATATGTAAATATATTAGTATTAAATGTTAAAATTATATTTTTTAATATTTTGATTTTGTATGCGGCCCTCCATAAAAAATTGAAACAAATTATGGCCCGCGTAGATAAAAAGGTTGCCGACCCCTGGCATAGCTAATAATAGATTGTACTAGTGCTAAATATACTGTGCGTAATGTTTTAGTGTTAAGGATATCTTTTAACAATTTGAATCTGTAAAATAACTTTCGTACCTTACTAACCACATGATTTATATGTATATTCCACCTTAAATTTCTATCAAAAATCACCCCAAGGTATTTAATTGAGTCAACATGCTCAAGCTTATAACATTTACAAGAATCAAAGGATCTATTACAATTTGAATAGTGTATGACTAATGGATTGTATATTACACTTTTATTCTTATAAATTTCAAAATACATATACTTAGATTTTTTAATATTAAGTTCAAGTAAATTTTTTTTAAACCAGTTATTAACTTTTTCTAGTGTGTGTGTAGCTAATATATTAACCATATTATGTGATATACCACTAACCAAAATTAAGGTATCGTCAGTAAAACTAATTATTTCAGCGTTTAATTTTAAACCAAATAAACCATTTGTATAAATTATAAAAAATAGTGGTCCTAACACTGTACCTTGTGGTAGTCCATAGTTAATTGGTAAAAAATTACTCAAATCATTTTCCACTCTAACAGCTTGATATCTTCCAACCAAAAATGATGAGAATAGATCAAGTGTTTTACCACGAACACCAGAATATTCAAGCTTTTTGATTAAAATACTATGGTTTACCGAATCGAATGCTTTCTTTAAATCAAGAAATATCCCATTACTTTATTATTTTTATCTAAATGTTCCCTAATATATTTATCTGCTTGGACTATAGCGTCAATTGTTGATTTACCTGACTGAAAACCATACTGATTTTTAGAAAAATTATTTTTTATTAAAAAGTTGTACAGACGTTTTTTTAAACATTTCTCAAATATTTTACTAATAGATAACGAGAGTGAAATTGGTCTATAGTTGCTGCAAATTGTCGTATCGCCTGTTTTGAATAAAGGAATAATAATACATTTTTATAAAACAATCTGGAAAGATACCACATTCAATAGCCTTATTAAATATTAAAGAGAGAGGTAATGATATTTGATTACATGATCTTTTTAAAAAATAATTTGTCATTCCATGTTCATAGTATGAACATTCATCTTTTAATGAATTTAAAAAGTTTTCAAATTCTTCAATTGTTGTCGGATTCAAAAATAATGATTCATCTACGTGACATTTATTATTCAGATATTCCCAGTCTAATTTATGATAACTATTTTTTTTTTATATTTTTTGATATATTCTCACCATATTTTCAATCATTAAAAATATTACATATTTTAAAGTTGTCATCAACTTATTTATCATCATTGTCATAAAGTGAAGAAATCGGAAATTTGGGTTTATTATTATTATCAATAATTTCATTTATAATACGCCGAGTAGATTTAGTATTTGAATTAGCTTGTGCGATTTCATTTTGATAGTGTAGTATACGTGCTTTTTTGATAATAGTTTGAAGTAGATTTTTGTATTTTGAGAATTTAGTAGCAAAGTTTAGATCAAACGGTCTCTTTCGTTTTTTTAAGTACATTTTTTCTTTTTCATTTATTGAAATTAAGATACCCCTTGTTATCCATTTCTTTAATTTAATAAATTTGCGGCAATTTTGTATTTTAACTTCCTTGGTAGAACTATTTATAACTGTATTTATTTTTTCATTTAACATAGATAATGCATCATTAACAGACAAACTAGATAGACTATTAAAATGATTACTCCAATCTTCGCAGTTTAAAGTTGAATTTAATTTACTATAATTTATCATTTTAACTATAGTTTGATTAAAAGAATTAAAATTATTATGTTTTTTTTTGTTTTTTTGGTAATCAACATCTGTGGAAATAGAAGTACCATAATAATCAGTAATACCAAGACGTATGATATAACTAGAGATAAAATTAACATCTGTATTTTTTAGAAATATGTGATCAATATTACTATAGAATCATTCTGGCTCCTTGTTATACCATTTATACCAGAGAATAAGATGTGTTTACTCAATATGTTGAGATAATCAGTTACAATAGAATTTTCCAACAAAATATTTATGTTAATATCGCCACATATATAATGTAACTTATTATTGTTATTTATACAAAGGAAATTATCAAGGAAATCTAAAAACGAATTAACATTGTAATTTGATGATCTGTATATACCAGTAACACGGTAGTTAATACTATTAAATACGATGATTATATCTAATGAGTTACAATATTCAATTACATAATAGTGAATTAATAACCGTTTGAAATTTAAATTTTTCGAAATCGCATAAAATAGCGATTTATCCACAAATGATTTCAAATATTTATTATAATACAAAAGTATAAGTCGCAGAAACTTGAAATTTTTACCAGCTATTAAGATTGGCATTTCCTTTATGTCATATTGTTTTCAAAATATTATATTGATTTTTAAGCCACTTGTAGGCATTTAAAATATTCAATTTTTTTACATTTTTTTTTATAATCGTTGAAAATTTAATAGAAGATTTCAAACAAGTAGTTTTTAATGTCATTCAAAAATCATGAAAATCTATAAGCACAATTTTTTTGTTCGAACAGCGAATATTGACATAAAATTACATGTATAATATAATATAATATATAAAATTCTAGACTGATAAAAGATATCGGTTTTTGAAATTTGCTTTAACTCAAAAACTAAATGAGGATAACACTTGAAATTTTTACCAATTGTTTATATTGCCGTTATTTATAGGCGGTTATGTTTTCAAAGTATTTTGATATATTTTGACTTATTTATAGATAATTTAAATTTTCGATTTTTGTAAGTTTTTTTTTTGAGTATTTATAAAATTTGTTTGGCTGTCCAAAACTCTTGAAAATTTAATACAATGTTTATTATAAGATAATCTTCAAAAATATAAAAAAAAAATTTCCAGAGTGAGGCACATCCGGTTCTTTCTTTTTTTGTTTTTCTTATAAAGTTTTCCTGACTAAAATCAACGAAACTTATTGGTTACAGTTTTAAAATGTTTATTATTTAAGTATTTAACAATAGAGGTATATTGTAAATTGTTACATATCAATACCGGTTCTTTTTTTCAACTATAAATAAGAAAATCCGTTATTTTTATTATTCGTGAAGTTGATAATCCTTTTTCTACACAAATTTACTTTTTTTACTTTTACAAATAAAATGCAATAATATGGAAATAATGTGATTAAAACCGAGCTTTTTTTCTAAAAATGAGATAAAAATCATTTCGTTTATATTTTGTGAGGACAACTGGACATGATTATCACAAAAGGGTCAATCCCGTTTTAAACGGGACGTATGGTTACCCTAAATTAGGTAGTTACTCTAAAATTAATGTTTTTATAATCACTAAGTATACAATTATTCTGGACAATTTAACATAAATCTAAAATTTAAAAGTGATAAATATTCACTAAAATAGTTGGTGGCTCTTTATAAATCTGAATTTCTCAGTCATCAATGGTTGTTTTGACTATTATACGTATGTATAATAGTATGTATAACATGAAAATACATCAATACTAAGTTTAATGATTTATAAACTGTTCCAAAATTATAATAAATTGCTAAATTCCAAATCTATAAATTAAACAAGCCCCTAACCGAAAATGCTTTACGCACCAATTAGTTTTAACAAGTGTTTAACTGCAGTTGAAGATAAAAGCTTACAGCATAGATTTAGAAATACTGCAGCGGATATATCAAGAAAAACTCATTTCAACAAAATAGAAGTACTGCGATAAATGCAGATGCATTACATTTTAACAATGAAACAGAAAATAGTTCTGAATCAGCTATGTTTCATGGAATTCATGGACACATTTTTGGAGTACAGATATTACGATGTTGTAAAAATAATGTTTTTGCAGTGCTTTAAGACGAATAAAACACACTTAACTTGCCGGGAATTCATCGAACTATTGTCACTATTGTTAAAAGGAACACAGGATCAAACAATTAACTTTTTTTATTTAATTTTTAAAATTAAATGTTATATTATATTAAACATATTATTGCAGGTATCTCATGGAAACATGGTGGCGAGGAATAAATAAATCAGATATATTTAATGCATTTTTAAGAAATATGGTGGAAGTTTTTGTATAACGTATTACATTATATTTATTTATATTCATTGACAACAATAATTTTGACTAACAAATTTTTAATTATTAATTTTTTACTAGACATTATTACTGCAATAATTATACTATAATATTATGATATTTTTAATTTATTTTTTCGTAGTAGACCGCATACTATATTCGTGAATTCATTGGTAGACTGCATTCTATATGACAGCCGTACGAAGATTACCGTTCATCAGTGATGAAAGACATTGTATGGTTATAGTTCTTAGGACCGTTTCTCCCGACCAGCAATGCAAAAGAATTGTTCATGAAGTCATTTTCATTTCGGTCATACATCGACAATATTGAAATCACAACTATTTTACTGGGACATAATGAAGAACTGCAGTCCATGGAAGAAAACACGACCATTCCAAATGATGAGGAATTAGAAAGTAGTGATTTTTCGTTTTCATCTATCTCCTCCATTGATAAAGATGAACTTAGTATTTTCATTAGAGAGATTAGTAAAAGTAACCTATATGATAATTCAATATCTGGTTATTCAGTATCCGAGAATATCATGCCTGATCATATTTTAACAACTGCTTCTATAGATGTTTTTTTTTAAATAAAAAAGTGAAATAATTATTGGGACCTTGTATTTCTTTGTATGAATAACGTCTTTTTTTTCTTCTACTCGTCCATGATTATATATTATATGTAGGATTATATTACATTTATAATATAAAGGTGAATGAATTTTTTTAATGAAGTACGCCAAAAAAAAACTTAGATCAAAATTCACCACAGCAGCTGTACTAAACTCTTTTTTTTTTAGTTTAAACATAAACACATCAATATATACATAGGACGATCATGTATGATGATAAAAAATACAATTTTACAACCTAATTGAATACAAATTACTATATAAGAGACATCAGAGTTACACATAAAAATGTTTGTAAAATTCTTGTGTACGAATAGGCGCATAAATAAATATTAATTTTGTATTGTTTTTTAATAATAATATGTCCAAGCACGCAGGCAGATATAAACTAGACTATTTATGCGGCGATGGATCAAGTAAATTTTTTCTCGGGCAAATACGGATTTTACGAATCAAACACGAAGGTTTCGTTACCTAATCAATATTAACCGTTTAAACATTAAACATTTTCGGATTGGTGTAGTTTTTAACATAAAATTTAAAATATATCATGTATCACAGACAAAATACAAAATACTTGAAAATTAAATAAAAGATTCCACATAAGTTGTTTTTACTGTAATTTCATAATTATTCAAATCCATAAGGCTAATTATATATTATAAGCGTTTGAAAAGGAAATACTGACATTATATTTCAATTTAAATATAACATAACTATATTATGATATACCTATTGGCTATTCTAGACCAACATATCATCTCCGTTCAGAATCAATATTTTTTCAGTATACAATGATACCTATCGGCTATCATTGCTTTCAAATTTAACAAATCAATTGTAACGACCTATTCTATGAACGAGGTGCATTCCACCCCCAGCTGTACAGCATAGTGAGGTCCATCCGGTTCTTTTTTTATTAATTGTATTTGACCTAGATGAAAAGCAGGCTCATGTACGTTCATGGGGTTAGTTCAATTAATTTAATTTCCACTTGAGAATTTTTTCAAATAATGAAGAATTAAAATACTTAATATTACGATTTTTTATTTCACTAAAATCTAAATACATTTAATTTTACTAATTTCATGATTCAGTGATTACCGGTAGGCAATTATATTTCAAAACAAATATCATTAAAACCATTACAATGTTAGAAATTACAATAATTGTAAAATAAAAAGATAGGATTGAATAAACATATACAATTAAAAACTTAAGTCACACTCCTTTTTGAGTTATCTTCAATTATTATCTTATTTTCCATCGTTCTATCCGTAAAAAAATTTCATATATTAGTTTTTATGAAAATTAATTTTAATTAGATTCAATGATATTTCGAAAATATAAAGATATGTGAACATATTTTGCGTTTTTAAATAATAATAATAATAAATGTATTACATAGGGTCTACAAAAATCGTCACATTTTATATATATATCATCAATCTATACAAACCATGAAATATCATTAGTTTTTTAGTGTTCCTTAAATTATTATACAAAATAATATGACAACACTGAGTGTTACTGCTAGATATTTTCTCTCATAACACTTTCATGTCATTTATTCATACTTTGTGTGCACAAATTATTATTCTTAATGTAACAATATTTTCTATTGTATATTTTCCAAAAAGATGTTAATAAGATATATGATAACAATATTCTTATATATTATGTCTCTACTGGGTTTTTATTTCTGAAAACTTTTTATAACTTTTTGAATTATATTTTCGGAATATTGGAGAAATCACATGTTTGCTGTATATCTGGTTAAATGGTAATCTTGATATTTCAATGCGCGATAAGCAATCAATGAGAGTTTGAGTTGGAATTCAAGAATCATGTCTGTATTACGTATTGAATGATTTTTATTACACTATTTTGGTTCAAATATAATCTAATCATTATAATACTCACACAACACCTATGCGGAGACTACATCCAAGCTCAATTCATCAATAATAATCCCTAAATATAAATAAGTTTATTTTTATCTCATAATCAAAACTTTTTAAATTTTTTTCATTTTGAAAACAATTTAATTAATGACATTTAAAATAATGTAACCATGATTTGTCATTATCCTTTATAAATATTGACAAAAATTTAATATAAGAAATGGTGACTTTATTTGTTGAATATGTAACCATTTTTAAAGTTTATTTCCCTCAAACATCACCATAACGTTACTTTACAATATGGTTACCTCAATTTATTGAAAAAAATTATTGTTAAGATGGCCGATAACTCAAATATCATTTAAGAAATAATTTCACTCAAAATTTCGTAGAATCAATAGTTACGGTTAATAGCTTTCTAATTGAATTCCATAATTTTCAAGTGCAATATTCTGTTGAGCGAAGGAAAATAATATGTAATATTTGTGGATGTCATAATATGACTATAAAATCAGTTGATAGTGCATTTTAATCATTTATACCTATTTCTTTAGTGTCAGTCTAGACAATATACCTAATTATACATTGAGCATTTTCATGGATTGAGTATAGTATATATTTACATGTTTTCTATACATGTGTTTAATATAAATAAATTATATTTGTATTTTATCTTGGTTATTTTGCTACACATAGCAAATCTAAATAATACTCTAAGTATTCACTATATTAATTATTAGCTTAAGAAGATATCTATTAACTGAAATTATCCAAAAACTTACTTTTGCAAAAATCTGTCATTGAAGCTGAAATTTTTGAATAGGTAAATCATAAAACAATTCAAATTTTGAATTTTCTACAATGAATTTATAGTTAATTAACTTTAAATAATGACCTCGTCCAATTAAAATATTCAATTAAATGCAGATTACAATCGTCGAGCTTGTTTGATTCATGATTGTTTCGTTCTTTAAATACAATATTATAAAGGAATGTGTCTGTGATTACTAAGATTAAGCAAGTCTTCGACAAAGCCAAAATAAATTCGTAGTGTTCATTCATGGTTCTTAAAAAATCAAATAGCAGACCTATTTCAATAAAATCTAATTGACTAGCGTTTAGATCTTTGAAAAATAGACCTTGGTCCAATTCTATGTGGCACTCTTTCATATTGATGCTATTTTGTCAATAAAATCATACTATTCGTGGTTTTTCTTTGGATTTGAAAAAATTGGTGGACTCAAAAATTTAAATATTTAATCATTTATGTAAGAAGAATTATAAGTATAAGCAAGTCTTGTTCATAAGAAGGTTCACCACCTAAATTTAATTGAAATTATAGCCCGCTTCTAATATAAATTGGGCACCCTTCCTCTAGGTTCTGCAATATATTTTAGAACAAAGCTTTGACATAAGTTAAACATTGTAGGTTAAAGAGGCAAACCCTAGGTAATTTGTTTTTAATTTCTATTGTTATCATGTTGGAGCAAGATATGTTTTGAAGCGGACAGCACAGATTAGTTGGTGTAGGTTGGAATTTATGATGTTTTTTTTATAAGATTGTGTCCAATATGGTCATATTCTTTGGCCAAGTTTAACATGACCACACAACAATTTGATTTATTAGATATGGCACGCTGTAAAACTCCATTTATGAATTAAGCATTAATATGGGTTTCTGAAATCCCTGTTAATAAACGCCATTGATGGCAGCTAATTTGGATATGGATGTTTTAGTTTTTGGTCAAGACTGCGCTCAACTCCACATTGTCGTGCACTTAACATTATGGTGGGATGCAATTCTCAATGTCAGAGTTGTATTGAACACTTCCAGCGCAACACAATGTTAAGAATGCTGAAATCTTATAGTTAGGTAAAATATGCCTCTAAAAACACACGCGTTTGAAAGCGTGTTATATTTTTTCATACCAATGTTATATTTAGCATAATTTAATCAATTTAATCGTACCAGCTGGATTCTTAATTGAAATAATATTCGCTATATTCTCCACGAACTCTTTTAAGAAAGCTAAAAATTATTTTTATCTTAATTAATATTATGTACTAATATTGATAGTAAAAACTATTAAAAAATTTTGATAAAAAATTCAACCTAAAAATGAATCAATGTAAGTACTAAACTTAACATGCATTATTATATACATTTTCTAAAACGCTATAGTGTTATAAGTATTACAATTCACAGAAACTTATTTATATTACAATATTGTTTCTTTGGAATTTCACTATTCAATTTAGACGAAAAATCACTTACGTTTATCATTTACTCCGAAAAGCGGCAGACCTTTTTGAAAACATTAAAATTTAAATTTATTTTCTT
The DNA here is from genome assembly GCA_025469195.1 of Chaitophorus viminalis. NCBI lineage: Eukaryota > Metazoa > Arthropoda > Insecta > Hemiptera > Aphididae > Chaitophorus > Chaitophorus viminalis. Next base: position 6,437 of record JAIPRK010002419.1, on the reverse strand, counting down.
GCAGTAGTTGACAAATTAATAAATTATAAATAATATGTATAATGTAATTAATTTGTACATATCAGCAAATTCATAAAAAATTAAAAATACTTAATCTTCTATAAGTAGTTATAATGATTTAATAAATATAAATGGGAATTGGATATCATGACGATAAATAATAAATAATCAAAAAACTGCAGTTTCGAATTTTGTTGTTATTATTATTATTATTATTATTTATTATTTATATTTTTTATTCTTAATATATAATCTTTTATTATTTGGTCTTACCAATGTTATAGTAGGTGTGCAGTATATATGATTTATAATCAAAGTTCTCTATAAAAAAATGTTCAATTTACATTTAAGATACTAATTTGTTTAAGTGATTAAATGTTTTTACTTAATGACTACACTTAAAGTCATATTAAATATTATCAATAATAACATAATAAATTGTGTATTATTTTCAAAATGGAGAGAAGTAAATAATTAAATAATATAGACATATGCAGATGTCCGAATTAGTTACAAAACAAAAACAAAATCTACATTAACAATTGTTGATTAATTCGTCAAAATTTATATAAAAACCAGATTACACTTTTTTGTTCTATCGTTTACCCTTCAAATCCGCTGTGGAGCACGTGATAATGTGAATATATTGTCCATTTATTTTCATGTATATAAAATAAGATATTATAATAAAAATTATGTCAAATAAATATAAATCCTTTACAAAAAAATTTGTGATCAGCACAATATAGTATATACGCTCACACAATAGTAATAGTACCGGATCAATAAACACTCATCGGTGTCCGTGAACACCGTCGTTCCGTTCGATATTGATATCAGTCGACGGAAAACGGTCGCAATCCAATAAGTACTCGCATGATATTCCAATTTAATAATTTTTTAATATGAATAATCTTAATGATATAATAATAGGAAGAATGGATGCCTGTTAGTTGACACCTCACATATACTTGTAATATAATAACATCCCAATTTTTTAGATTTATTATTTACCTTTATATCCAGCATCAATTAATTCTTCTAAAAGTAATATTGAACACATAAGGTTAAAGTAGGATAAATATTTAAAAATAAATTATACTAAAAATAAAATAATGAAAAAACAATAATAGATAGTGCTGGATACTGGGTGCTGCATTTGATTGTAATCTTAATAAATTTCTCATTAGATTAATAATATTGACGATTAAATTGAATTCCTAATGAAGATAACAATTTTAACATCGGTAATGCATTGATAGATATCATTGTGTTAATCTAGAATAGGTGTATATAATAAAGTATGTAATATTTGGTAATATAACTAAAATCATCATAAATAAAAATACCTACAATCGATTCAAGAACTCTCATAAACACTTAACGGAACTAAACTCAATCCCAACTCTATACTTATATCAGTGGCGGTTTTGAGGGGGAGGGGTGACGTGGCGAAACCCCCCCCCCATTGAGCTTTTTTTTTTACTTGAATTATATATTATATTCATTAATCATAGAATATGAAATTCATGAGTCATAAATATATTAACTTCAAGCTTAATAAATGATACAAATAGGTATTTATTTGAATATCTTATCAATTATTATTATTTGATTGTCAATACAAATTATTAAATTAAAATTTTAATACAATTGTTAGAAACTAAATTTTGAAAGCTTTTATCCCTAAATGTGACTGTGAAGTATATTATAACAAATTTGGAGCTCCCTAGCCTCTACCCCCGGAAATGTGTTTTCAGTTACGTCCTTGTTATACTCTGTTTGGCGAGAGAGCATACATATTGGGCGGTCTACGTATGGCTATGAAAGGCTGGGTACGTGAGGGGCGAACCGATTTTCGTCGGGCCGTGGTATTCTCTAGCTGAACAGAGTATAGTATCTATCAATATATGATACAAATTCGCCCCCTCCTTAACCGAGCTTCAGATCCAGTACTGACTTATATAATATACTTCCAAGATCAGGCTCTAGATCGTTTACCTTTATGCAAATACAAGTAATACTTCAATCTACGCCCATAAAAATCATAAAAGAAATCAATATTATCATCAACAGAATGAAGAATCAGTAAAAAAATGGTTAAAAAACTCAAAAATCAATAACGAATTTATTAAGTCCTAATCTGCTATTTTAAATCATATCATTTTTGTCTAATATTATATATTATCTTAAGATAGTTATCTAGTAATCTAAAGTACTGATGGAGTTATATAAAACCGTTATAGGTATTCACAAAATATTAAATATTTATCAAACTATACTGATAGTAGGTAACCTTAACTGTAAATACACAACCTGAAAATGTAATTCGGCAAATGCTTGTACACGAAAATTATATAAATATCCCTCAAATACTTTCACGATCATATTTATATAATTTAGATATGTAGATAAACTCACATAATTTCTATACAATCAAAACAAATGTGATGACATTCTCAAGCTCTAAGAACGTTGAAACGATAAACTAAAATTCTCAAGCGCACCTAGATGAAATTCAGAATTGGAAAATTAAATTAAACCTCAAAAAGTACAACAGTCCTGTCCACAACAATTTCTACTAGTAGTGTGAAATCCCGACAGTTTAAGTGAATAATATATTAGTATTATTAAATTAAATGAACTGAAAAACAACATTTCAATTTAAATGTTGACGATTATTTTTATTTCTAAATAATAATGTACGATGATATTTTAAATAATACAGACTTTATTGAGTTTATATATACATAATAGTACGTAGGTACTCATATTAATATGTTTATTTATCATTGAAATGGGACTTACTTTTACATTTATCTGGTGTGAAAAACATTTTTAACATTTAAGTGAATATTATAAAGGTTTCAAAAATAAATCAGTATCAAATTTTCTTTGAGATAAATTTATAATGATATAATCAAACCTAGTAATGGACATATCACTCTAAGTAGGCAAATAATATTACCTACATTATAAATTAATACAATTAACTCACCGTTATCTAGAATTTCAAAATACATTTTTTGATATATTATCAAAGATATATTATTAAATCTATTTTCTATGGAATGAAGATCGTTTTGTCAAATTGTGAAATACATAAAACTAGTAAAATTAAGTTTAATTTAAAACGTATGGTATACCATAAATATAATAATTTAATAAGCCTTCACTAATTTTGGAATTTGGTTAGAAGATAAAAATGTAGATAGTGGCAAAATGGTTATTACACTAGTTTAGATGTATTGTTTACCGTAATGCATGAACATAATCTACTAAAAAATTTCGATAAAATAAGGAAAAATTTAAAGAATTTAAAATATTTAATTTTAGTAAAAATTTATTTTGAATTATATTATTATATTCTACAGTAATAATAACTATAATTCAGGTTAATTTGATTTAATGCATTTGATGAATTACTATCAACTTTATAATTTATTTTACCTAATATATAATCTTTCTATGGTTGAAATAGACACCGATGTCTTCAAGGACCAATAAATTAAATTTCTCTAACTTACTAATGCAAAATTGTTGCAGCATTTCTAACTCTCCTTCGACTATAAATATAAATAATAATTTTCTTATTTCATTGAATACATACCAATGAACGATGATTTACAATTTCATAAAACCATTCTATTAAAATCCAATGAACTGAATATCCAAAGTGTGTACAAGTAAAATAAAAGCATTTATTATTATTTTCAAAGAAGGAACTTCCTTTTTTTGGATATAATGTCTTTAATTTCAAACAACGAGCGAGAGATTTTTCAAAATATAAAAAAATATATTTAAGATATAAAAATTGGATACATTATGTACCTAGGTAGTATTTTTGATTCCAACATGGTAATTATAATAATGAAATTTCCAAAAATTAATTAAAAGACAATCTAATCAATGATTTTATTAGGATTATATGTCAAAAAATGATTATGGAGTCGACTAATCTCTAGTTTTTAATTCCCTTATGTCTTGAAAGAGTATTTGTTTCACGTGATTATCAGGTAATTCATTCATAACAATATAGTTGTAACAATAAGTGTGTTACATAATCCGAAATCTGATAGTATTTATGTTCTCTCAATGATTATAGAAAATTGAAACACTAAGTAACTAAATAGGTACCTTCTTGAAGTCGATCACGGAGATCAATATAATAAAGTTTTTCGTAGTCTAAAACAAAAATAATTAGTTTATATGTTTAGCATTTTATACTCTTACTAGTATTATGTGTTAAATTTTATTCAAAATAATATTTCAGTAAAATCATAGAGTTTCCAGTTTCATATATGATACATTGAATTAACTAATAAGATGTACAATCAAAACTGTCTAAAATCGATAACTATAATATGCATTTTTGTGGTTATAAATAAAATTTATATCTTTCATCATACAAAATCACAACGCAATAATTAAACCATCGAATAATTTGAAATAAGATGCGGACTGGATGTTAATATGGGCCTAATATTTTATTTTAAACTGTGAATCCTATTAGTCAAGAGTTATTCGAATTCAACATTCATCTAACACTTAAATGTTTTCGATATTTTATGGTTTTATTTTATGTTATTAGTAAATGACATGATCGGGATTCCTGATGGAACTTGTCCTTGGCCATTCCACTCCACCGGTAACTAATCGATGTAAGTACTATGGAGTATAGTACATCCATGGGTACTATACCTTGTACCTAATATTCATCATTTATATCATGAATAATAGCAAACTATTGTTATAATTGGTTAAAATTGTTCAATATTATTTGTGGATAGATTTTATAAAGTAATAGGTATTCTACTCTTTTAAAAATTGTTATATAAATTGTGAATTTCTCATTATTTTATTTGGTTTTTTTTTTTTTTTGGTTAAAATTAAAAAGAAACAAAATGTTTAAACAATATGGTTCTTTGTTGGTTAAAATTAAAAAGAAATAAAATTTAAACTAATGATCCATTATTGATGGATATATTAAGATTTTTTCAAAAGTTATCGATTTAATGACTATGAAGTTCTTGTCTACAAAAACTTACTGGATTTCAAATCAGTTTTTTCTAAAAATTATGAAAAAAATATTATAATATAATGAATAAGGAATTCAAAATAAATTTTAATTAATATATAATAAAATTATTTTCTATAAATATAATATTAAAATGTAATTATTAATTTTCAATTATCTTCATTTTATTACGTTGTTTTTTAAAAAAGAATATTTTATGTTTCTATTTTTATAAATATTTTTTTCAATACTAATATACAACATCAATAATATAATTTCACTTGCTTTTATGTATGAACATTATTTTCAAACAATCGAAGTCATTTTTACAACCTAAAAAATAGAAATTAAAGAAATAACTACAATGTACTTGGAAAATAATTTTTATCAATTTATAATCAATAAATGATTTAGCAACAATAATTGCAAAGCATCCAAAATACTTTATAACATATTGATACTAACTTCTAAATTCCTCATCTAAAATGTCTATAAATAAAATGTTTGGTTTGATTATAAAAATTTCATTTTAAATACTATTTAATAATATGGTGAATATTAACTTAGAACTTACAAGTTACTAGGTTATATTCTATATTTTATACTTTTAAGTAATTATTTAAATTTTAATTTCGGTCTGCGTCCATAAAACTAAACCTTTGTTTTAAAAAAAAATTGAATTCAAGTGCTTTTATTTGAGCTCCATTTTTTATCACTCCTAAACACTGCATATGATGAGCTGTAAAACATTTCGTTATAGTCTCAAAAAACTTATGATAAGAAATCAATTATAATTTTATTTTAATTTACCACATAGGTTAATATATGAAATAATAAACGATTTCTTTTTATTAATCGATTTCAGCTCATAAAGACCTAAATTATAAAATAAATTCTTAATCTTGGGGTAAAAAGTTTTAATTTTATTTTGAGACATTTAGGAATTCACTGGAATTATGTAGAAATTATTCATTCAAAAACGAAATGCTGAATTTAAAAACATATGGACATTTGTTACATGAATAACATAAAATGAGAAATATTTTTGAAAGTAGAAGATATTGCTAGGACCATTTTAGATTCTGAACGGAGTGATGGAATATATTGATTTTACAATGATGTGTGTTTTTTTTTTTTTTTTGTGTCTGACGACAACATTTTTGCAGTAAAAATGCTTCGATTTGCTTGTATAGCAACTTTTCTGAAAGGAGAGTGAATGTAGATGGTACTTGGGCAAGTCAAAAATCCATTTTTTTTAATACTTTTTGCAAAAATCGAAAAAAACTTTAAAAGAATTACGAAAAAACGGGAAATTTTACGCAAAATCACGATTTTACAAACTACATTTTTTTAAAATGTTCTAACTCAAAAACGAAAAACCGCAACTACTTGAAATTTTCACCAAATCTTTATATTGGTG
>JAIPRK010002418.1:0-20240 GCA_025469195.1 Chaitophorus viminalis | reverse complement strand
GTATTTGATGAATATTAACGCCAGTTTTCATACTTTTCTTTCTCGCTCTAAACGTCCGCTTAGGATCGTTATCAGAAACCTCCATCATTCCACTCTCAGTGCTGACATTTCGGACGCATTGTTGGAAGGACACATAGTGAGGCAAGTTTATAACGTAAAAAATAAAAAATATAATCATCCATTCCCAATATTTTTTGTCGACCTTGAATGCAATGATAATAATAATTAAATCTACAATATCACTTCATTACTAAACACGAAAGTAATAATTGAAAAACCAAATAAATCATCATATGGGCCGCCGCAATGTTGTAAGTGTCAAGATTATGGTCACACGCAAAGATACTGTCATCACCCATCTCGCTGCGTTAAATGTGGTGAGGCTCATAAGTCAAGCCTCTGTACCAAGGATCGCTCCAGTCCAATGTGTCCACTGCTTCAAAGATCACACGGCCAACTTCAGGGAGTGCCCATTCTATCAAGCCATTCTAAATCGTCACAAAATCAAGTCGTCATATTCCCAAAATAATGCCTTACAGACTAAAAACTTAATATCCGAGTCCTTCCCAAACGAATCTTCCCAATCTATTTCATCATATGCTGGTTACTGCTGGTACTAATCCGAACATAAATCCACATATTCCAAATTTAAATTCAGCTCTCAAAATTCCTCTCCGATTTAACTTCTATAATAAACTCATTCCTTTCTGCCATATTAATAAATAAATAATTAAGGCATTAACTGTCTATTATTATTTTAGTTAATTTGTACACTGATTGTGTTTCAATATTGTTTATCTGATATATTTTATAATCTTTATCATTGTGTTTAATTACTTCACCTTTTGCTTATTGTATCTATATTAATTAACTTTGTACATTCATATTTGTAATTGTTGAGCTATAATAGTTATTACTAGAAGTTCTAAAAAAAAAAACAAATATAGAATTCTTAATCATTTATAGATGGATATTAATTTAGCTGTCAAAGACTCAATTGGTGGTTGGAAAGATAACGCATTTAGCTATAAATCTCCTGCAGCATGTACAAGTTTGAAAAATTTATTAGGGTTAACATGGACATCGTTTCTAAAAAGTCTCGGTATCAACAACTTTAACTGTCCATTAAATAAGGTAATTCTAATACTTTAAATTTAACTAAGTTATAGCATAAATTATAATACCTATTTATTTTATAATCAACAAAGTAACAATAAAAACTATTTTTTTAGGGAATTTACAGCTTAAAGAACGGCTTTGATTTAACAACCGCTGTATCAAATTCGAGCTTACCAAAAATATTTTTTTATGGAACTTACAAAATTCGTTTTATTTTCAACGATAAATTTAACAAGCAAAGAGGCTGCTTTGGGTTTATTATTGACGTTAAACGTCCCTGGGAAACTATTTAAGAAACACGTGTGAAATACATATATTATTGTTTAAAATAAATATAAATACACATTTTGAAATATTAAATGTTTTAAATTTTTTGTTGGCATAAGAAATTAATTTTACCATGTTCCTAGAATCAATATATTGTGATAGAGCACTTTATGTTTCTATAATAGAAAGCGTCAAGAATCAAGATTGAGTTACAGGAATAGGATTCCAAATTTGCTATTTATAATATTTATACTTTACAATTATTTTATTCGAATAGAAAATAAAGTGGTAAGTTTATTTTTGCTACACAAATGATCCCACGGTGTAAGTGTTTCTTGTAAATAATTATAACATTTATAATTACCAAATATCGATTAAAATTTGAAATTTTAATTTAAATTCCAAGTGCTTTCAGATTGTACCAGCTTTTGGCGTTTCTGAAAATACCGTTAGTGTGACGGAGTGTGTGTGTGTGTGTGTATGTGTGTGAGTGTGAGTATGAATGTTCTAAAAAAGGGGTAAAGTATTATAATAAAGAATAATTATCATAATTTTAATATTATTATAACCATCTTATCCTTTAGGTACTTCCAATTTGCAATATTTGTGATTTCGTTGTGCCCTTGGTGGAAATAAATACTATAGTTGCATGTAAATAATTATTATACGTATAAATTATACTTACCTATACAGCTGTGCCATTTTCAAAAAATACTATATAGGTAGGTAGTAACGATTTAGTAACGATTGCTTATTGTTATGTTGGAATTATAGAAATTAAAAATAGTGAACAATAATTTATATTTGAATCCTTCTATTCTGCACATCTATATTTTATTCATTATAAATGTTTGGTTATATGAATAAATACTGATTTCATATTTCCTCTTTTATATATTTATTTTTCGTACATTGAATTGCGTGTAATTAATATTTTACCTAAGCCATAAGGATATTTATTTTTTGCATAAATTATCACTTAATCATTACCATGTAACCAGTAACCATCAATTTTAAATAAACTTTATTGTATCTTATTAGCTTATTTTTATATATATATATTTATCCATCTATCTGTAAAAAGTGATGTACCTACTACCTTAAACTTATTATTTTTATTTTCTACTGAATACGTTCTCGACTGTGGTGCAGCTGTGCAACCATATTCTCTCCGGTTTTACCTGTAAACTACAATAAGCTTAATATTTATTATTTCAGACTCATATAGGGAAGTTTAAAAACCAGATTGGCCTCGCTCTGCTGTATAGTTGGGGGTGGAGTGCACCTCGTTCATAGGATAGGTCATTACAATGGATTTGTTAAATTTGAATGCAATGATAGACTACCTATTAAACATTTACGATACAATACTACTGAGAAATAATCTGTTAATAATAAATAATTTGAATTTTTTTTATAAGTTAGCGTTATATAAATCTCGTATGTATACAGTTTATCTAGGAATCAACATTTTAGAAATATGATTTTGTTCAGGGTTAAGATTATAAATTATAATATTAGATATCTAGATTTCTAGATTTATTGACGACTTTTGCTGGGTAGTCTGTGCATTAACAAATGTGTGAGTTTTTAAACACATTATAGTTTATCGTACCTATATTTTCTAAAATAAAATAAATAGCATTAGAGCCTGATCTTAAAAGTAGGAATTCTAAAACCTATCATAGGAAAGGCAAACTAATTGTTCGAAAAAAAAGAAATTGTAAAAAACCTATTATTAGGCATGGGTGGGAGTAGAGACACGTGTTCCCAGCCCCACCCATAGGAATTTTGATTTTGCGGCCGGAATTTTTTCGCACGAATTCTAAAACCTATCGTAGGAATTCATAGGAATGACATACTAATTGCTTGAAAAAAAAAAATTTGCAAAATGTAAAATGGGTGGGGCTGGGGACACGTACGTCAATACTTTCCAATAGTACATAATTCGTCTCATGTAACAGATACTATCCCAAGTGTAAAACTGTAATTTTGTATAATCGTTGAATTTTTTTTTACATATTTGAGTATTAATTGGTATTTTTAGCACAACAAAATAATTTAAATGATTTATAATATTATATATAATATAATCCAAATCTATTGTTAGAAGCAAGTTTTAAGAATGGTGAATACCCTACAGAATTTTAGCTCCAGTCTACCATCAGTCGAATCCATCCTGAACTGTGGACTGTCGTACAAAAATTAATAAATGCATTTTCTTCTTCTTACCTTGTTCATTGTCGAAAGAGGAGACTCCAATTCACAAACTTTGAACCAACGTAAAATAATTGGCTTTGAATCACGAAGCACAACTATTTTACTAACCAATACATGTCAGAACATTTTAATAATCCTCTTAAATTATATTCCAACATTATAATTACATATATATTTATTATTCAATTATAAACTTTTCATGTATACTATTTTTATTTTTATCTTAATGAAGTGTGTGTGTGTGTGTGTGTAGGGAGAGGGGTATTGAAAAATATTTTGCTCCTTAGAGGGGTGGCAGTTTTAAAAAAGTTGAGAAATACTGGTTTAAAGGATATAGGTAAACTCATAGAATAAATTATCGATTTAATTTTATAAATAAAAAATTGTAAGATTTTTATTTACAAAATAATTCAAATATCTTACAGTACCAACTATATTACTCATTCACAAATCACAAATAATAGTACATGGTCGTAATAATTCCAAATGGTTATATAAAAATTTCAACAGTTCTCCATGTTTATTGTTTACAAATTTAGCTATCACGCCCACAAGCTCTCAGTCTCAAAAGGTATTGTATCAATCAGCTATAACTTTATATTGATCCAAAGTCGAAGAAAGAGTAGAAAGGTCACCACTGTCAGTGGTTTAACTACACGACATTTATAAAATATTAACGATAATAATTAATAACCTATTCCAGGATAGTCTTTTAAATATATAAATGATATTCTTTACAATACTTAACTAAGCTAATCAAACTTACAAAATCACTATAATTTGCAAGTTATTTTGTAGATAAAAATTCATAAAAATTTTTCTGTTTATACTTAAGGTCAGGCCCGTCGCAAGAAATTTTCCACCCTTCGGCAAACGTAATGCCGCCCCTTTCAATCAAAAGCTAAATATATTACAGTGTACAATTTTATCAAATTATTAATATAATGAATAACATTTTACAAATTTAATTTTAAATTATTGTTGTATTTAATAATTTCAAAAAGTTAATACAATATTGTTATTTCTATAAATTAATAAACGTCTTATACCTATAATGATAAAAATAATAATCTTTTAAAGTTATAATATTAATAAAATAGGTAATATAAATATGTACTTCAACTTGAGTTACAATGTTTACAATTCGCAGTCCACAGAAGTGTACTAAACTAAAAATCAACTTGGAAAAAATAATTTTTCATCACATTAAAATGCCGCCCCAGTTTCATTGAAAATGTTTCCACCCTTAGGCAATGGTCTAACTAGCTTATGCTCTAGCGATGGGTCTGCTTAAGGTTCAAAATTTTAACACTAGTTTGTCCATAAGCTAATCATTAAAAATATATAAAAAAATTTCTACCGGACCAAAAGGAAAAAAAGAACGGGTGGTCCTCGCTTTGCTGTACAGTTGGGGGTGGAGTGTACCTCGTTTATAGGATAGGTCATTATTACAATGGATTTGTTAAATTTCAATGCAATGATAAATATCATTGTATACGAATAACGATTCTGAACGGAGTTAATATGTTTGTCTAAAATGTGTATATAATAATATAGTATTTTATATTTAAATTGAATTATAATGCAATTTCGTAAAAATTTAAATTTAAAACAGTTATAAATTTTTTTCTTTTAAGTGTGGTAGAAATTTTTTTATATATTTTTGAAGGTAAGCTTATAGACAAACTAGTGTTAAAATTTTGAACCCTAAGTATAAACAGAAAAAATTTTATGAATTTTTATCTACAAAATAACTTGCAAATTATAGTGATTTTGAAGACCGTAGTGGTTACAAGCCCTGATAAGTAATCATTAGTACCAAATAATAGTAGAAATAAATATTTATATCTGTTTATCTTGGTAATTAATGTATGATAATAAAAGTAAAACAAGGCCATTGAAACAAAAACAAATGATGCATTTCCTATATTATACTACTTTTTTGTGTAATTATTTTAATTATATGTAATTCTGATTTTGGATTTTCATAAAAACCTATTATGGCTGATATATTTGATATTCATTTTAAATGAAATCTTAATGCAGTCATAGGAGTCTGAAAAAAATACTACCAATACTAATACATTCGGTCTACAGAAATCTTTGGATCATGAAATACTTATTTTTAGTTGTCACTGAATTTCTATTTTTTGTCAATTCTAGAACAAAGGATCCACTATTTTTTCCGAATTTGCCTACAGTAATTTTTTTTTATAATTATTTTATATCTCTGATCAAATAAATGTTTTGGGTTTGTATTGGTAAATACTCGTATATCATGTTTAAATTTTTCATCAGAATAAGTGTAATGAAATATCATAGGTAAATTTGACTAAAAAATGAAAATTGATTTTTTCTCAAAGTTAGCTGATAGGTCAAACAGAATTCCATATTCTGTTCGCATATTCTTGAATTTCACTATAATATATAATTTTCACTTCTGAGTTCTGCCTACTTATTTTTACCTATAATTAGATCTTTGACACAGTGACAGTATCTATCCTACACACATAATATCTAATTGTATTAACTTTATAACTATTTAATTTAATTCAGGGAGAATATATAGTATACTTCAAAGCTACTTTTTTGTGTACAACCTATCGAAATCCTGATTTCCAGTTTAATTAGAAGTTAACTAAAACTTCTAGAAATAACACGGAATTAAGAGGAAATTTATGTATGAACACACCATTTGATGATTCTGTTACGGTGAGTATGTTTATTAACATATTTTGGCCGTCCCTATTAAACACATTTTCAAATATTCAACAATTGTAACCAGTAAGTAATTTGCGTACTTAATTTATTAGTGTGCTGTGAATTAAAAAAAATTGTAAATATTTTATTTCCTCTGACTACGATTTAGCTTTCGAAAAATATCTCTTGTTGATTTTAAATAATACTTGTTGAATTGCATTATTTTACAATTTGAAAAATGTTATGTAGTCAAGTCTAAAAATGGTTTCAAGTATATTCTAAGTATTATAGTAAGTTTATTAGAAGCATATGAGAGAGACTTATCAAATAGTTTAACAATGAAAATACGCATATTAAGTTTCAATGAGTAATGACCGAAATATACCATTAGGTACCCCCTAATATATTAAAATAAATTTAAGGTAATGATTTATTAGTTATTACTATAGTAATGTTTTTAGATTTTGAACGGAGAGATGAATGTATTGATACATGGATGCATGGATTTACAATGATGTCTTTTTTATTTATTTATTTATTTTTGTGTCTGGCGACGCGTTTTTAAGCGGTAAAAATGCTTCAATTTCCTTACATAGCAATCTAGTTGGTACTTTGGCAAGTCAAAGTTTAAAACTTTTAAAATTTTTTAAAAGTGTCGAGAAAAACAATAAAAAAATGACAGAAAATTTTTATGCAAATCACTTTTTGACAAAAATACGAGTATTTTTTTTTAAAATGCTCTAACTCAAAAATGATAAACCGGAAATACTTGAAATTTTAACAAAATGTTTGTTTTAACGTTTTTCAACATATATAAGTTTTTGAAGGATTTTGACTTTTTTTGACCTATTTTAAATAGGCACACTATGTTTTAAGCTTGAAATGCTAAAATGTTTTACCTCAAAGTGACTGGTGGAGAAGAACTTCACTCCACCACACACCTCTAGAAAAAATAGGCTATTTTCATGGACAATTAAAATTTTCAGTTTTTTTTTGAAATATCGATAATACTGGTTATGCTACCATATTTTAAAAAAGACTTAAAATAGTTTGATTAAAAAATTAAATGTTGTGCTTTTGTTTTTTGAATATTATGGTGAGGTATATAAATGTAATTTATTTTGTGAGTTACGGAGAGCCAGTATTGTACACATAGGACCTATATACAGTGTATATTATACACCTAGGGGCTGAAAAATTTAAAGTCCGCTCTTGTATTTACATTATTTTTCTATTTTGTCAATATTAATCTATAGTTTTTTTTATGATGAAACTCATGAACAGCCTGTCGGAACATATTCATTTACTTGATATACATTATAAAAACTATTTTTACCGTATAACTGTATAATTTTTAATATTTTTAATATTCTTTGTGATTTAACTGTCAAAGACTCCATTTGTGGTTGGAAAGAAAACGCATTTAACTATAAATCTCCCAGAGGATGTACAAATTTCAAAAATTTATTAAGGTCAACGTGGGCAAAACTTCTCAAAAGTAACGGTATCAACTACACAAACTGTCCAGTAAGTAAGGTAATTTTAATATTTTATATTTAATTAAGTTGTTGCATATCATGGTACATTATAGTACTATTTTTATAATGAACAAAGTAACAGTAAAAACTATTTTTTTTAGGGAGATTACAGCTTAATGAAATGCTTTGATTTAACAACCGCTATATCAAATTCAAACTTACCAAAAATATTTTTTTACGGCACTTACAAACTTCGTATATCCATAAATGATAAATTTGACAAGCAAAGGGGCTGTATTGGATTTATAATTGACGTTAAACGTCCATGGGAAACTATATAAGTAATCCAGAATTTCAATCATGTACCGGAACCATATGTACTTAACCATACGCTATACCAGTTTTAAAATCATATATATCTATACTTGGCATTTCAATCACTCTCTTGATTTTTATCATGTTTAAATGTAAAAAAGAATTTTATAAGAATATATTTGGAGTTTATTTAATTAATTAAAAGTGTATAATAAATTGTTCAATGCATACAGATGATTATTTTTTTTATAAATACGTGTAAATTACAAATATTAATGTACAAAATAAATACATATTTTAAAATGTTAAATGTTATATGTTAATATAAAATTAATATATAAATACAATATAAATTAATTTTACTGCCTTTGTGGTATTACAATGTTTTTATAGAGTATTTAATTATTCCATGATAGAAAAGGTTAAAAACCAAAATCAACCTACAATAGGATAATTCAGTTTTTGGAAAGAAAAATTGGACTAAAACACTAGTATTTAGAAGAATAGCTCCAAATTTGTTATTTATAATCCATACATTGTTTTGAATTAATTTTTTTCGAATAGAAATTAATGTGTAAGTTGCGTAATATGTCTTCAAATTATCCCTTAGTCATTGGTGCATGTGTTTCTTGTAAATAATAACTAAAAAAATGAAATTGGAATTTAAGTGCCAAATTTTTCTAATTTGTACTTTTTGATGTTTCTAAAAACACTGTGGGTGTGTGTATTTGTGAGAGTATTACAAGTATGTATACTCTAAAATAGGGATAAATTACGGTAAAGAAATAGGAATAATAGGTAAGTATCATTATATTATTATTAGGTATATCCATCTTAGCCTTTAGGTATTGCCAAGTTGTAGCAACTATTGTGTAAAAATAATTTGAATTATGTTTTTTTGGTACCCTTTGTGGAAATAAACATTATGATTGTGTGTTTATAACGATTATAAGTATAAATTATGCTTACACGGCTACATTATTTTCAAAAAATACCATAAAGGTAGTAAACATTGTTTATTGTTATGCTTGAAATTTGGCATAATAAAAATTAAAAAGAACCGAATGAGCCTCGCTCTGCTGTAAATTTGGATGCAATGATAGGTATCATTGTAAACGAATAACGATTCTGAACGGAGATGATAATATGTTGGTCTAGAATAGGTATATTATATAATATATTATGTATTATAATAATATAATATATTATATATTTAAATTAAAATGTTATGTCAATATTTGTATTTCAAACGCTTATAAAAAAAAAATTGAGTCTATGGAATTCAAAAACTGTGCGGAATCTTCTATTAAATTTGTTAGTATTTTGTGCAAGCCAAATTTTTTAAAGATTTTAAAAAAAAATGTAAAAAAATCAAATATTTCAAATGCCTATAAGTTGCATAAAGATCAGTATAATATTATGAAAAAAAATATGACGTAAAGAAAATGCCAATCTTAACATGTGGTAAAAACTTATAATTTTGAATTATTACAAATATTTAAAGTCGTTTGAAGATAAATTGTTATTTTATACAATTTTGTAAAAATTTAAATTTCAAACGGTCATAAGATTTTTATCTTAAAATCCGGTAAAAATTTTTTTATAGTTTTTTAAAGAGTAACTTATATACTTTATAAACAGAAAACATTTTATAAATTTTCAACTACAAAATAACTTGCAAATTATCGCGATTTTAATATACCTATTATTTACAAATTTGAACTTTATGGGCTTATAAAAAAAATTTGTGTGGAACGAATTTCAATTTTTTTTAGTTACGATAATTATAATTTATATTGAACCTTGTATTAAATTTTCAAGAGTTTTTGGACAGACAATTTTTTTTTATCTATTATTTTAAAAAAAACTTAGAAAAATCGAAAATTTAAATTGTCCATATGTAAGTCAAAATATGTCAAAATGTTTTGAACACTTAACCATATATAAAAAACGCTAATATAAAGATTTTATTGATATTTCATTTTTTTGCGATTTTTTGTTTTTGAATTAGAGCATTTTAAAAAATTGTATTTTGCTACCAAAAAAGTTGTCGTTGGACACAAAGAAAAAACACATTATTGTAAAACCAATAGATTCCATCACTCCATTCAGTATCTAAAATTGTGATAAATAATTTTTATCTGATCCTTCTACCGTGCACATTCATATTTCGATTATAAATATTTGGTTATGAAAATAATAACTAATTTCAGAATTCCTCTTTCATATTTTTTTATATACTGAATTGTGTATAGTATCACCGTTATCTACACAGGTTGGCGCTGGGTTCTTATCGCGTAATCATTATGCACACGCATTGGAACTATATACTATATAGTATATAGTAGTAGTAGTTTGTGGACATACAATTGTCTATTACCACATAAGGGGTGCATTGAAGTTTTATCATTATTAGTTATTACGCGATTTAATCAAATATGATTATACTGAGGACTTCATTAAAAATCAATTATTTTCGAAATTTTATTCAGCTTATTAGAAATTATAAGTCATAGTCAGTACCGTATGTTTTAATTACCACCAATGCCCTAGGACAACAATATTGAACGCCCACCATTAATTCTAATCTCCTTTCCCTCCCCAAATTTTTTCTATAATTGAATTTTTTTAATCATTATTATATACTTATATACTTTTAGAATTAAATAAAAATTAATTTTAGCAGTAATAATTAGGATTGTGAATTTGTATGAAGGTCCCTTTTTTCTAAGTTTTTTTTAAAAAATATAGATAAAAAAAATTTAGCTGTCCAAAAACTCTTGAAAATTTAATATAAGGTTCAATATAAGTTATAATTATCGTAACTAAAAAAAATTGAAATTCGTTCCACATAAATTTTTTTTATAAACCCATAAAGTTAAAATTTGTATAAAATATGTTAAAATCGTGATAATTTGCAAGTTATTAAGTAGTAAAAAATTCATAAAAATTTTTCTATTCATACTTAAAGTTCAAAATGTTAACACAATGTTATCCATAAGTTACTTTATAAATAAATATAAAAAAATCTACAATAACAATATATCCTTCAATAATTTTAAATATTTGTCGTTAATCGTTATTCAAAAAGTATAAGTCGTATAGGAACTCGAAATTTTTACCAGTTTGTTTAGATTGGCGTTTTATTTAAGAGATTTTTTTCAGAATAATAAACTGATTATTAAGCAACCTATAGGAATTTGAAGTACTCGATTTTTTTAAAAAATTTTTTATAATTTTTGATAATAAAACGTGGCTGGAACAAAATACTTCACAATTTAATAGAAGATTGAATAAAATTAAAAAAAAATAAAATAAAAGATTCCAAGAAAGTTGTTCTTATTGTCATTTAAAAATTGTTGAAATACCTAGACACAATTTTATTTTAAGCGAGTGAATATTTGCATTATATTAGTATACGAGTATTACATACAAAATATAATATAATATATAATATTCTCGACTGACAAATCATCTCGGTTTTTGTATTTAACTCTAACTCAAAAACAAAAAACTCAAATACTTGAAATTTTCACCAAATGATTATTATAGCGTTTTTTATACATGGTTTAGTTTTCTAAACGTAGGCAAAATTATTTCTTATAAGCATTTGAAAAGCAAATATTTCAATTTAAGTATAACATAATATAGTATATAATATACCTATTCTAGACTAACATATCTCCGTTCAGAATCGTTATTCGTAATGATATTTATCATTGCGTTCAAATTTAACAAATCCAATGTAGTTACTTATACTATGAACGAGTTGCACTCCACTCCCTACTAACTGTACAGTAGAGCGAGGCCCATCCGGTTCTTTTTTCGTATAATTTTATTAATTATTTATAATCGTGATTTTGAATATAAATACAAATAAAAACCAACCATAGCTGATATGACTGCCATTCATTTTAAACAAACTCTTAATGCAGTCAGAAAGGAGTCTGATTGAAAAATATTACCAATACTAAATCATTCGGTCTACAGAAAATAAAGGATCATGAAATACTTATATTTAGTTGTCACTGAATTTCTTTATTTTCTCAACTCTGGAGCAAATAATCCAATATTTTTTCCAAATTTACCAGCGGTAAGATTTTATTGATTAATATTTTAAATCCTTGATCAAATACATTTTTTGGTTTGACAATAGTATTTGGTATATATCTATTTTTATTAATTTTTTGTTATAATATAAACAAGGATTACTATTTTTATTATGTATATAAAATTATTCAAATTTCGCTGGTCAATTCGACTTAAACATTTAAAATCTTATATTGAGTAGGTATTTTAAAAATGGCATACTTCAAATGATTAAAGAAATATATCAAAATCATTTTTTTTAATACCTATTACATGAGTTTTCAATTAATTATTTTTTATTTCAATTATAAATTGTTTTTATACTAAAGTTTCAGATTTAATTTATAATTTTATATTTTATTTGCGAATTCTTGAATTCCACTATTTTGTAATAATTTTCACTTCAATATATTTATTTTTTACCTATAATTCGATTTTTAACACAGTGACAGTGTCTATACTACCCATATAATATCTAATTGTATTATCAACTTAATAACTATTTAATTTGTTTCAGGGAGAATATTTAGTATACTTCAAAGCTATATTTTCGTGTTTTACAAGTTCAAATCCTGATTTGCAGTTTGATTGGAGGTTGAGTAAAACTTCTAGAATTATGACGGAATTAAGGGGAAATTTTACTATTAACGCACCATTTGACGATTCCTTTATGGTGAGTAAAAAATATAAATAAAGAATGATTAACGTATTTTAGACATACTTATTAAATACATTTTTAAATTTTCGCCAATTATAAAGGCAGGTAATTTAAGTATTTAATTTATAATGACTCAAAATATTATATATTTAATAAATGATTTATTATATTAAAAAAAAACTTATTTCTTATTAGTTATTAGTGTAATGTAAATCGTTTTCGTTATAAAAAAAAAAACGGGTGGGCCTCGCTTTGCTGTACAGTTGAGGGTGGAGAGCACCTCGTTTATAGGATAGGTCATTATTACAATGGATTTGTTAAATTTGAATGCAATGATAGATATCATTGTATACGAATAACGATTCTGAACGGAGTTAATATGTTTGTTTAAAATGTGTATATAATAATATAGTATTTTATATTTAAATTGAATTATAATGCAATTTCGTAAAATTTAAATTTCAAAAGTCATAAAATATTTTCCTTTAAGTCCGGTTGAACTTTTTTCATAGATTTATGAAGAGTAGCTTATGGATAACTTAGTGTTAAAATTTTGAACTTTAGTTATGGACAGAAAAAATTTTATGAATTTTTAACTACAAAATAACTTGCAAATTATCGCGATTTTAACATATTTTATACAAATTTGAACTTTATGGGCTTATAAAAAAAATTTGAGTGAAACCATCTCCGATATTTTTTAGTTACAATTAGTATTACTTATATTTAATCCTTTAATTCATTTTCAAGAGTTTTTGGACAGCCAAAAAAATTTTATAGATTTTTTTAAAAAAAAAAAACTTACAAAAATCGAAAATTTAAATTGTCTATAAATAAGTCAAAATATGTCAAAATACTTTGAAAACTTAACCACGTATAGAGAACACCAATATAAAGGTTTAGTGAAAATTTCAAGTTGTTGCGGTTTTTCGTTTTTGAGTTAGAGCATTTTAAAAAAAACGATATGATTTGTCAGTCTTTTATATATTTTATTATATTTTACATGTAATTTTATGTCAATATTCACTGTTCAAACGCTTATAAAAAAAATTGTGCTTATGGATTTTGATGATTTTTGAATGACAATAAAAACTACTTATGTGGAATATTCTATTAAATTATCAAGTATTTTGAATTAGTCAATTTTTTTTATCATCGATTATAAAAAAAAATGTAAAAAATTCGAATTTTTTAAATGCCTATAAGTGGCTTAAAAATCAGTATAATATTTTGAAAAAATGATGACATAAAGGAAATACCTATCTTAACAACTGGTGAAAATTTCAAGTTTCTGCGACTTATACTTTTTGAATTATAACAAATATTTAAAATCGTTTGACCATAAATCGCTATTTTATGCAATTTCGTAAAAATTTAAATTTCAAACGGTCATAAAATTTTTTTCTTTGGGTCTGGTAGAAATTTTTTTATATATTTTTAAAGATTAGCTTATGGACAAACTAGTGTTAAAATTTTGAACCTTAAGTATGAACAGAAAAAATTTTATGATTTTTTATCTACAAAATAACTTGCAAGTTATCTTGATTTTGACACATTTTATACAAATTTGAGCTTTATGAGCTTATAAAAAAAATTTGAGTGAAATGATCTCCGATATTTTTTAGTGAAGATAAATTAAGTTTATTATAAACCTTGTATTAAATTTTCGAGAGTTTTCGGCCAGCCAATTAAATTTTATAGGTATTTAAAAAAAAAAATTTACAAAAATCGAAAATTTTAATTGTCTATAAATAAGTCAAAATATATCAAAATACTTTGAAAACTTAGCCATATATAGAGAAGACCATTATAAAGATTTGGTGAAAATTTCAAGTTGTTGCGGTTTTTCATTTTTGAGTTAGAGTATTTTAAAAAAATGTAGTTTGTAAAAACGTGGGTTTGCGTAAAATTTCCTGTTTTTTCGTAATTTTTTTATCGTTTTTTTTGACACTTTAAAAAAGTATTGAAAAACTTTCATTTTTGACATGCTCAAGTACCATCTACATTCACTTTCCTTTCAGAAAAGTTGCTGTTCAAGAAAATCGAAGCATTTTTACTGCAAAAAAAGGTGTCGTCAGACAAAAAAAAAAACACATCATTGTAAAATCAATAGATTCCATCACTCCGTTCAGAATCTAAAAGTGTAAATACTTATGTTTCATTGGTAATCCACTCCAATTGACGGACTAAGTATAGGATTCTAATTCAAATTATATTAAATTATCAACTGATAGGCAGAATTGAGATTTTATAAATGGCATTTAAATTGCATAATTATAGTAGCGTAACTAGGGAGAGCTATGGGGAAAATATAAATACTTTTATGTTTTCTGACTATGATTTAACCGTCGAAAAATATCTGTTAATGATTTTGAATATTACTTGTTGTATTATTTTGTAATTTGAAGAAAATGTTATGTAGTCAAGACTCAAAATATTAAAAGACTTAAAAAAAACTCCACAATCATGATAGATCCAATACATTGCTCGTTTCAATTAGAAATAATAATAAAGGAATCTAAAACTTACCACCATTATGGGTATCTAATTTTTTTAAAATATCATAAATCATGTTGGTATGATGTATACAATATTATATTAACTACTTAGACCTTATAAATTTACCTAAATTTATATTTGTACAAAATACAACTATTTTAATTTTAATTAGTATTAAAATAGTTTGATAAAAAAGTTGTGTTTTTGAATATGATTATGTAAATGTATTTTATTTTGTGGTTTATGGAGTGTAAATAATATTGTAGAAGACAAATCGATACCCAAATTTATTTAATTGTATACCATTTTCCACATCTTACTATTACTTAATGATTTATTATTATATATTTGTTTCAATTGGTATGTGTATCTATGTACAAAATACAATTTCTATAAAACTTGAATTTTATTTTGATTGTTATTATAATAGTGTATAAAAAATAATAGTTGCGTTTTTAAATATGGTTATGTAAATGTATTATTTTTGTTTTTCGTGGTTACGAAGTACAGGTGTTTGTTTGCCTAGGTTCGGAAAAACTTTTAAATCCATTCCTGTATTTAAATTCTTTTTTTTTTTTTTGTTAATATTAATCAATAGTTTTTTTATAACAAGACCGGTGAACAGTTTGTCACAGCCTATTCGTTTACTTGATATACATTATAAAAACTACTTTTATCTTGTAGCTATATAATTGTTAATCTTTTTAAGATTTTTGGTAATTTCACTGTCAAAGACTCCATTGGTGGTTGGAAAGATAATGCGTTTAACTATAAATCTCCCAAAGGATGCACAACTTTAAAACGTTTATTAGGGCCAACATGGGTATCGATTCTCAATAATCTCGGTTTCGACAACACAAACTGTCCATTAAAAAAGGTAATTATCTAATATTTTAAATGTAATTAAATTTAATTAATTTGAATAAGCATGTCTTCGTGAATTATAATACCTACTTATTTTACAGTCAACATAGTAATAAAAAAAAAAATTCTAGGGAATTTACAGCTTAAAGAACGGCTTTGATTTAACAACCGCTATAGCAAATTCAAGCTTTCCAAAAATATTTTTCTATGGAACTTACAAATTTAGTTTATCTTTTAATGATAAATTTGACAAGCAAAGAGGCTGCCTTGGATTTGTAGTTGACGTTAAACGTCCATGGGAAACTATATAATCCAGAATTTTTGTTATGGATCAATGTTTTAGAACTGTTAAATAGCATTTAAAAAAGTATGGCTATATCAATGAAATAAAATGGTATACCTACTCACATTTTACACTTACATTTATATTTTATTTATATATTTTGTCCGGGGATAAATCGTTTTAAAGTGGGTTTTTGGTTAATCTTCGTTATATTTTAGATTTATTAAGTATTTTCTATCGTAGTCTGTAGATGTAAATTTAGTTGTATCTTGTATGTTATACATGGAAATGTGTACATCTATATTTGGCATTTCACTCTCTCTCTACTTTTGTCACGTTTAAATGTTAACAAATTTTTATTGGTAATACAATTATCTTTGGTGTTTATTTAGTATGTTAAAAGCGTACAATGAATTGATCAATGCATACAGGTGATTTATGTACCAAATAAATACACATTTTGAAATTTTAATTGCTTTAAATTTTCTGGTTGGCATTAGAAATTAATTTTTGCCGTATTCCTGGAATTAAAATATTTTGTTCAAGAGAAAACGTCAAGAAACAAGATTAAGTTACTATGGCAATAAGATAATTAAATTTTTCCACAGAAAAATTGGACTGAAACACTGGTAATTATAAGAATTATAAGAATTTGCTTTTTCTAATTTATGTTTTACAATTAAATTTTTCGAATAAAAAATAAAGTTTTAAGTTTATTTTTGCCTACTTAAATGATCCCTCGGCGCAAGTGTTTGCTTTTGTATAAACATAATTTGAATTATGTTTTGGTGAAATGAATATTATAGTTACGTATTTGTAATGGTTATAAAATACCCATGGCTATGCGGCTATGCCATTTGTAAAAAATAATATTTAGTAACGATTGCTTATTGTTGTGTTTGAATAATAGAAATTAAAAATAGCGAAAAATAATTTATATCTAAATATCTAATTCTTCTATCCTGCACATCCGTATTTTATTCATCAAAAATGTTTGTTTGGTTACTAAAACAAACACTAATTTCATAATTCCTCCTATAAATATATATATATGTGTGTGTATGTATAATATGTTAGGTACTTACAGTTAAAACACGAAATAAGTTCTAATAAGTCAATAAAAACTAGTTTTAACTAAAATGCATGTATTCGAACTCATATCGAAAAATCATATTGCAGCCGCAACAAAAACATCAGCGGAGTCAGGCAAGGATTTGTAAAATGCACATGTAAAAGATCCTGCAGAACATATTGCTGTAATGTAAAAAAAATAAAATTCTATGTAATTCGTAATTCCACAATAGTTTGTCCTGTCAAAATAAATAATATAATGAATGTCCATATTTAATAATTATCCTAATATGTACTTATATTTCTACTTTTCCCTAGTTAAAACTAGTTTTACCTACGAATATAAACAATATGGATTTTCACTAGATAATTCTAGTTTTCACTAATATATTTTAGACACAACTAATTCTAACTAAATAAGAATAAGATAAGATTAGTTTTGATGGTGATGGTCTTAGTAAATTCTAGTTTCTACTAGTTAAAACTAGTTTCGACAGATTTCGGGTTTTAACTGTAACATATACATTGTTATTACATTTAATTGGGCGTAGTGACTATTATACCTAAGCCATACGGATAGTTATTAAATATTTATATTTCATAATTGTCTACTCAATAATTGTTATCGTGTAACCAGTAACCATTTTATTTTTATATAAGCTATTTGCATTTTACTTACTTATTTGTATACATATAGTTATCCATCCATCTGTAAAAAATGATATACTAAGTACCTACATAGGTAGGTAGGTACTTAGGCTACGACAGTATGACCTATGTACGGTTTCGACTGTGGTAGTGTGGTGCAAATAATTCTTCTCAATTTTACCTACAAATTACAGTATAAGTTTAAATTTAATTATTTCAGACTCATCTAGCTATAAGTTTTAAAATAAGCGTTTGTGTAAACATAATTTTAATTGTTTTTTGGTAGAATAAATACTATAGTTGCGTGTTTATAAAGCGTATACATATATGAAATACCTTAAGTACCTATACTACTACCTTTAATCTATTATTCATATTTTCTACTGAGTTACTGTACATTCTCGACTGCGGTGCAAGCATATTCTCTCCGATTTTACCTATTAATATTACAATAAGTGTAAATTAAATTATTCCATTCATATTGTGAAGTTTAAAAATAATTGGCAGTTCAAAATAAAACTGGTACAACTCGACGATCGGATATAGGAGATACAGGAACAGATTAATGATATTATTGTATTGGTCTTTTAAACTTGAAATCGATGTAATATTGTCCATTATTCTCGAAAAAACGATTCTGAATGAAAGAAGTCTAATGTATCAGTTTATATTTCTAAAGATGGTTGATTTAATATAGAACCAAATATCTTATTATCGTATCATCTTAATGACGCGAGTTGGTTTAATTTTTAACTGAAAATTTCAAATGCAATAATCAGTCCAAATTTAATAAAAATATTTGGAAAACAATGAAATTATGAAATGTTCATAAAGTAGGTGGTGGTATAAATACAATTTTCTTCTGAAAGAGAGATTTTAAAAATTAATAATTAGTTCAAGTTTTAGGTTTCTACTATTTTTATAGTGTTTTTTTTATTAATTTTTTTTATTAATCATATAAACTCGGCAACTATGGCCATTAGTTACAATTTAAATTAGGTTAAAGGTATTTACAGTTATTACTTACAAGTATTTTTTTTTTATTTTAGATATTACAAAATTAAAGATAAGTATAGTTAAATTGTATGTACAACTGGTTTACATATTATTATTAGATTAAATTGTGGAGACCTGTTGATTTCAAAAATTGTAAAATCTAGGTGTTCTCTTCGGTTTTAGGTCCTAGTCAACGTCAAGGGTCGTGTCTAGCAGTAGTGTATTGGAGTGTATACCGCATACGGCGTATACCCACAACGTATTTGTCAATCACAACGTATACGTAATGAGCGTATACTAACTAAAGACAACTTACTACAATATTGATAAATCATAATTGATAAACCATTTTGTGGTTGATGCGTAGCGTATACTTGTAATATAATTTGTAATTTATTCTGAATATATAAGTTAATAAATAATAATTCTAATAAATCAAATTACCAACAAGCTAGAATTAGTTTTTTTGTTTTTTTAAAACCTAGAATTTGAATAATATATAGTTATTATTATTATTATTTTTGTTATTATTATGTTATTTACGTTATTTATCAGTGTTCGACCTCCGTCCCAAGCACACGTGTGTTCCGTACTTATTAGCTCCCGATAGCAGTTCCAGCTGAACCAGCTCACAACAATCAACAGCGAAATAGGTATGCAATTTTTATCTTACTCGTAATCGCAACGCCTAATTACACCGGTCGTCGGTACTCCACGGCACTCTGACCTACAGCCATATATCAATATCATATATATATTATCATAATATCATAATATCATTTATATCATTATATGATAACATCATATATCAATCATCGGTTTTCAATTCATTTGATAGTGTTGACGGTTAATACTCGTCATAAAATATTACTTTAAAGCAAACACACAGTATGCCTCCTAAATTCAATACTCCGATCAAAACGTCACTAAAAGCTGCGAGTAGTAAAACACTGGTATCTAATGAAGATATAATGAGTGCATTAAAGTCCTTCAAAAATGAAATGTTATCCTCAAATAAGTCGCTTTCTGAACT
>JAIPRK010002417.1:0-20257 GCA_025469195.1 Chaitophorus viminalis | reverse complement strand
ACTTTTTGAATTATAACAAATATTTAAAATCATTTGACGATAAATCACTATTTTATGCAATTTCGTAAAAATTTAAATTTCAAACGGTCATAAAATTTTTTCCTTTTGGTCCGGTAGAAATTTTTTTATATATTTTCGAAGTTTAGCTTATGGACAAACTAATTTTGCGTAAAATTTCCCGTTTTTTCGTAATTTTTTTATCGTTTTTTTCGATTTTTTAAAAAGTATTGAAAAAGTTTGATTTTTGACAAGCCCAAGTACCATCTACATTCACTTTCCTTTCAGAAAAGTTACTGTTTAAGAAAATCGAAGCATTTTTACTACCAAAAATCGTGTCCTCAGACACAAAAAAAACACACATCATTGTTAAACCAATAGATTCCATCACTCAGTTCAGAATTTAAAATGTATGTTTTTGCCTATCACAAGTATTATCATTTATCAGGTAAACCGTTTTCGACACATAATCGGAAGTATATTTTTACATTTCCGAATAGCTTCGTAAACAATATGTGAAAAATATACGAGTGTTATCAGATGATATTGGAGGCAAAAATTCATTTAAATCAAATGTTGCACGAATGACAATTTGCCGCAGTATCTGTTATTTTAAATCGTTACATCATATCACATGTATCTCGATTATCTGTTAAGATCAAATGCAAAACAGCATTTTGAAAAACGATACGATATAAATAGGTATTTCAAACGAACCCGTTAAAATGTACGTGCTTATTAAAAATTGTTATATTTTTTCGACGACAGATAGTTTAGGCACGTACTCTTGATTTTAAATGAAATCGGGATTTATTTCTAAAATGTAATTATTTGGTAATCTACTGCTAATGAAATACCCGTTAAAGTAAGCGGAAGAAATTAACATAAATTGCATTTATGATGGATTCAACGTTGACCAACTTAGTATAAGAGTGCGATTTTCCAATTTCATTACAATAGGTGTTTCAAATATTTATAATAAATACTTTCTTAACACAAACGTTATAGAACTAATTCTCGATATGATGTTTTTGATGTTTATCAACTGGAACATGGTTTGATTAGGATTATTTTTTATAAAATATTATTCGATCAAATCAGTCAATGTTCAATTAGATAATACATATAATATAATATTAAATGCAATGAATAATACACAACTTACACAACTTCAATGATAATTCGATGTACATATAGAATTCATTCAAATATTTTTCGTAAATTTATTGAACTTTTATAGTACCTAGTCTATTATTATATTGTATCAAAGGAATATTACGTCACAGAATTCGTTGCTACAAAGACATTTTTTTGTTTATTTTCAAACGTACTACAGTATTCTTTGTACAATACCATAGTATATACTTGATTTTGAAACATTTATTTTTCGAATATATTTTTTTTATTCTGTCCTAGGTTTTGAGTAATTTTAACGTATTTATAAATTATTGATCCTTTGACGTAGCAATTTATAAAGTCAATTTCAATATTTTCGTATACTTGCGATGAGTTAATATAGGTACAACAGTATTTGTTTTCGTATATATTTTGAAAACTAAAATTTATCAAACGAAAAAAATTTGCTTCACATAGTGACTGTTATGTATTATGTACTTGACATTGCTAAACAAAACGAACTATGTTCACATCCCTGCAACTATCATTGTAAAAAGTAATTTAAATCATTATAAATACAACATATTAAAATTGAATGGATTAAATTATTATCTGCTCATGATTTTCATGATCTTCTTCATTTTACCACTCATTATTACCTTATATTAATTCGCTTCAATTCGTATTCACCTAAATTTAAATAATTGTATTTAATGGATTACCGTTGTTTATAAGCTGAACGACTGCAGTTGTTACTATTGTTACTATATATTTATTTATTTCTTATTCTTCATTATCAAAATAAATGATGAGATAACATTTTGCCAATAGTTCTTCAGCAATGAAACTAAGAAATTAATAGAAATGCAAATGTTCTGATCTAATTCTTTGGATTTCAAGTCAACAAGTCCAATGGAAATACAGCATATCTTCTTCGCTTAGAATTTAATGAACGGTTGCATGTACTTCATCAATTATTGTCATGTTCATTGATTCTTGATCGGCTGAAAACCAAAATACTTGACGGTATTGTTCAAACCTAATTCCAAAAGACGTGGGGTCTGTGTAACAAGTGTTTCACGGGTCAAAAAAGCATCATATGTCTTTTATTCAATTTCTTGGCCAACTTCTTGTCTTGCAAACTTCCATCATAGGCCTGGGAATGTGCTTCGATTTGATGGTAACTGAGAAACGCTTGTTCTTTCGAGGGACACAGTTTTGAATGCCAATTTGCAATTCAACGGTTTCCAAGAAATTTTTCTTGCTAGTTTTGGCTTGCAACAAGATCATGTTGACAGTCATATTTAGATACTTTCGAATATATATTATGTGCGTTGACAAATACAACTGTCACAGAAAGACATGAACTAGAAAAGCGAACGATATATATTATGTCCCTGATTCCTTGAAGCCGAATGATTATTCAGTTAGTCAAAATAAAATTATTTTAAACATTACGAACTGCAATAGATTTTTAATCATATAAAATAATACGTTTTACAAAAATGTCTAATGTTATAAACATTTTTACATAATCTCACATTTTGTATATTTTTATGTTATCATGTGCTCACACAATAAATATTACAGTTATTAAAATATCAATTTTCTAATTGCTCAAGTGGCGTATAATAAATAAATAAATAAATAATAATTTAAATTGTAGTATTAATATGAATTAGATTTTAACTTTTTCAGCAAATATTTTCTTTTAAAAACTTTTCTTTTTAGCTACATTATATATTTACCGTTATTTTAGGTAGTAATGAACAAATAATTTATTACGAATACGGAATAAATAAGTACTTGGTTTTTTTTTAAATTATTTATCATATTTAACGAGATAAAATCACTTAAAGTTATTTGCTGAAAAAAATAATGATACTAAAACCAATTTGTCCTTAACTTATCTTAAAAGTTTAAAATAAGAAGAATAATTATTATTATTATTTCATTTTTGCTTTAATACTGATAAAAAATACATTTCCTTTAAATTATATAAAAACAAATTATAACAAAAGCCAAAAAATAAAAAAAGACATTTAACATAATAAGAACTAAAAAATAAAATAAGGATTACTTGAAAAAAAAAAGATACTTTTAAAGTATACAATTATTATACTAACATAAAGTTCATAGCTAAAAATCGCATGTATTATGATTTATGAAAATTGAAATATTCGCAGCACAATTGTAAAACACAGATATAATTAATTAAAGACTTATTTTATTTCACACTCGATAATAAAAAAATTACTCAAGTCAATTACAACATTTCAAAGAACTTTTTCATCCTTTAAATCAAATTCGACTTTATTATAAAAAAATATAAAATAATTATTTACATTTCAAATTGTAATTTTTTTAAATTATTCATGGGGGAAAACGAAATATCAATACTTTGAGCGATAAATCAGAAAAATGAGATTATTAGTTTAAAAGATTTTATGAAATGAATAATTTCCCACCAATGAAATAACGAATTTTGTTTGCTCACCCTGAAAATGTTTGAAAAAATGAAACTATCTGGTTATTACACTGACGCCTTCGTATAAATTACTACAGCTTTATATTTATTTTATTGATACTACCTCAAAATTCCACTGACTGATTTCGCAGATATGGCCACAACAGCTCACGTTACTACATCGATAGTCATGTGATTTCCGAGGAGCTGAGTGACGTCGATAGTTTTCAAGTGTAAAACTATACTTAACACATCTTAAACGCACTGATTCGGAAATTGTAATATCGAATCGACTAGGAATATTAAATTCGTCGAGTCTATTGGTTAAGAGACGGTGAAATCCTATGGCATTGATCAAACGACGGTCGACAAGTATACGAATCGCTAATTGCAAAATTCGGGAAAAATGAAATCCAGTAATGTAAATTATGGAATATTTTCGTAAAAGTTTTTACAGTTTTTTACAAAAAGTAATTAATCATCTTAAGAAACTTATGAAAATAACAGTTCCTATATTGACATCGAACTAACGGTTTACTATACGCGGGAACGGGGCATGTCCCTTTTCTGTAGTAAACGGAAATACTCCATAACGGTACATAGTATTAAATTGATGTTTGTAAAGATGGACTGGACTCCGTTCCGCATTGATCGCTGTATCAATACGCGCGCTAAATACGAAAATAGTTATAAATTGTATACATATAACAAAAACGGACTTGTACCCTTTCAGCAGTCCTATAGCGATCCGTATAATATGATTTGAGTACACACTGAATGATGATGGATCAAGTCGTCGGGCTTGTAATAATACGAATAAAAATAATTTACAGCTATAAGTGTTTATACATTATAATAATAATAATAATAATGCATCACGACTAGCGCGGAGACGATTACAGCTGCGACGACGGAATTATTGGTGTTTATAGTTGTAGAGTATTATATAATGAAGGCAACGGATGAGGTTCTGTCGCGTTTCGTTCACTGGCGGAAGCATATACTGCAGTATATTGTTTTCCTTTTTCCGGTCCGGCCTTTGTTCCCGAACGTTTTCCCTCTTCTACTTTCCTAATTGACACGGGTCACACTTTTTTTTTTTTTGTCACCCTTCCCTGCCCCGGACTCCTATTGCACCGCTATACTGCTCCGATATACCATATATATTATTATACACACACGTCCGTGCAATATATTTTTGTTTAAAAATAAGTATAAATGCGTTTTCCCCTCAGCCCCGTGGGAACGACTCCGCTGTGGGTAGACCAGTGTAGGATAGCAGCGCGGGCGAGTAGAAAAGCTCTTTCGGTTATGTTTTCTCACCCTCGCTCGAGCCGTTCCCACACGATTTGTCTCGGGTGTTTTTCTTTCCTATTCCTTCCTCCCCATCCCCATCACCACCCCTCCACCACACAACTCATTCGTTTTTTCTTCCTACCGCCTACCTGCACCCCCCCCCCACTATAATCCAGCTCTCCCTCACCCATTTGAATCGGCAGTGCACGCGATCGCAACACGAGCACATCAATCTTATTGTTATGTATTCACCCTCTCCATGCGCTCAGTATTTATACGAAAACCGCCCCTACGCCGACGACGCTGACGCCACGTGGATGTGTGTTAATCACGACTAATACGCGCCATTCGATCTATCGCAATAATAATAATAATAATGTACAGCGTTACGTGCACGATGGGCACTAACGCGTATCGTAAATGTGAAACGACCGTTTTTACGCGATTATAATATAATATTATAAAAAACATTTTAGAGATGAACGCCGTTTTCTTGTTACCGGACGTGATAACTTTACTTCTGCAGCACTGGCGAACACCGTTGCAGTTTTGCAACCAGTTTTGAGTAACGGTCGGAGTTGGTGACGGGTCGATTAGTGCGTTTTCAAAGCGAAATTTTGATAAGGAAAGAAAAAACCAAAAATTTCCAATTACGTTTCGCATAAGCATCTGTAAAACGTGCAAACGTCTATAACAATATAGCTTATGCGAATCGAAATTACTGCACCACCTACGTACATAAAAATCAACCATGTGGGTAGAAGTCAAAGCGTATTTTTACAACGATAGCAATTCCATTCATTTCATCCCAGCACTTATAGTGCAGAGTCGGGAGCTAGCAAAGGTTTAAGGGGTTTCTTTTTTTGTTGTAAATCTGTATAATACCGTATGAAGCTATAATACCATTTATTTCTTCATGATTAACGTGATAATATATGGGTCCAATATTATCATGTCACATTGTCGGCGGGTAAAGACGTAATAAAATGCGTTCGAGGCCAGTAAATGTAAAAGTATATCATTTTCACCTGCTGTTCAACTATAACATCAATATAAATGAATTTTAAATGCGTAATAAATTATGTCGTTGCAACTTGTCTGCATCATCTAATGAAACCGATCCTTAGATGAAATTTCAAATGCACTAAAATTCACGTGTACAATTAATAATAAGCGTTTTTGTTGTTGTTATTATTGTTCAGAAAAACGGGAATGTACACTATCTTTAATAAACTATGCTGTAAGTTTAATACAAATGACGGGGTAATGGGTACGGGGCTGGTGTATGTCCATTAACACTACTTCGAAGAATTGCATAATAATAATGTATACAAAAGTCAATTGTATACACACATATTACATACCACCCATACACTTGGTGCAGAAAGGATTTCAAATAAATAATCGTAACGGTGAATAGGTATAAGATAGTTTCCAGAGTTTATTATTTTTTTTTTTTTTTTAATAAAATCACCTTTTGAAATACGAATAACCGCACTACATAAGAAAACAAATGTTGAAAGAATTGCATTTCCAATTAGATTATACAAAACAATTTGCACTGGTGATGATAGCAGAACACAATATTATTTCAAATTTTTGTTGGTTACACACATATGGGTGCATTTTTAGAACGAAAAAATATATTGTCAAAATACAATATTATATTATATACTTACTGCACAATAGCATGAATTTCTTTTTGATATAATCTTAGGTTACAGATATACTTGTTTCTAGTCTCTGATATTGTTTCTCCACAACCGACTTCTCTTACACAAACCATTTAATCATCGGAATACAAAGAATTACAATTGACAGTGTTTATAACATTATGTTCTATAATTTCTACGAAACATCACGAACTCACAATAATATGATAATGCGATACTTGATATCTTTTCCATGCTAAGAACTTTGATATCTCTTTAAAAAGTTTCAATATTCGCTACTCTGGTGAATCGTATCACGAACCCACAAGATAAGTGAAATGATTTTCAACGAATTGTTAAAGTTGTTCGATTTATTACGCATAAACCGGATGGCTATCAACCGGGCAGGATTTTGAACGCGGAGCGCATTATAATACTCTCGTTACTCTTCACCGCCCCGGTACATGGCTGTGTTTTTTATATTTTTGTTTTCCATTGTTGCCATAACTCTGAAATGTATTGATTCGCTTATAAGGTTATTAGTATGTAAAACACATGCTCCATAGGACTACGTAATTTTTGTCCGAAAGACCTATACTATTGATATTCATGAAATCCATCAACCCTCCTTTGTTCATTACTAGGTAGGTTATAGATTTAATACACTCTAATATTATAGTTAATGTCATAGATATATGCACGGTGTTATCCTGCGACCATTGATATAAATGTATTCCAAAAAAGACTTGATGTGTTACACAACGCGTTGGAAAACTTATATGAAATCTTGTGAATGTCTGCCGTGATCATTACTACTGCACCAGCCAAACATGTTTGCAATAATATACGTACGACTACGATACTGCCATGACGATGCAGATGGTACACTAATAAGACTGTACTTAATAGTTTTATACGGCCCTAGTAACATTTTTAAGTAGGAATTTCGTAATAACGGGTTGGACGACGAATAATAACGACCCATTGATGCATGCGATATTATAAGTAATCCCGAAAACTAGTGCTAAATCCTGCAAGATACGGTTGACGCCTACAGGAATTATAAGCGACACTCCATGCTGTATTTTATTTTACTAAATACTAATAATAATACACGTCCTGAAACGATACTAAGACTGCATGCAATCAATATTATTCTCAGTTCATAACACGTTAATTAAAAATAAATATTTAAACAAATGTTTTAATTACATCTCAGAGGCAGACCGAAACACATTTGTGAGAGGCGGTCGTTTTTCTCCGCATCAATTATTATCATACGCATGATTTTTCTACAGACAATTTTTCAAAACGTACGTTATTACTTATTAGTTTTTAGTGTTTGTTCCCGACTGATTTCGCGAAGTAATTTGATGGTGATCATATTTTATTTCGCACGAAATCGCGCGCAGCATCAACGTATTACGTGTAAACTATTATTTCGTCCGCGCCTATAATATAATATATATAATATCGTTTACCGGTATTTATTTCATGCGAATTTTTTATTTTTATTTCAAAGACTAGGATTTTTTTTCTCGACCACATTAATGCGTTATGAATAGTCGACGTGACAAAACGTGATATACGCGACGTTAGCCTCGACGAACTATTGAAATTGAGATGATGATAATAATAATAATAATAATATGGTCACCGATCGATGTTCCGTTTAAAGTTTCAGTCGTTCTTATAAAACGAACGGCGGCGTAATGGTGTTAAAATAATAATAATATATTATCCTATTACACATCCTGCAAACACGTTGGACACGCCCGGACCCGTTTTCGTGGACCTTCTTAGCTTCACCCTCGTTCCTCTCCACCGCCCTACCAACCGTATAGTCGTAGAATGCAGCAACGGTTTTCCGCATTTCCTCGTACGTAGACAGTATGATAATAGTAATGTACACCCACGCAGTGTGCCACCGTCAGTGACTCTTTTACGTCCGACCGAACTCCATTATCTGTCACGACCCGGTAACTTATATAAGTCTTGTAACCTGTACACACCGATCCTTGGTACATATAAGTTGGTCACCACGCCCCGGAAACCGAACAACGTTCATGTGCAGGATTTAGATCGCGGCCCTTTCGACCGGACCGCTGTAGTATTCGATTTTTCCCGTCGGCAAAATAGATGTTGCTAATTCTATATAGAACTTTTACGTGTGACTCAAAAATGGAACAGAAATTTTAATGATTTCGTATTATGTTTGGTAACCGGAGTAGGTATATATGATATTACAAATTAGTATCTTATTGTTATCTGAAATATATAATATATAAAGGTACCGTATTTATTTTGAGATCGTCTGATTCGATACCCTCCAGTATCGAAAAATGATGATCCGATTAAAAATGTACTTACCAACCGTAAATTGTATAATATACGATAATATATACTGTCACTGCACGTGGTCTATAAATTTGATTTCTCAAATTTTTTTTTCTGACAAAATTAATTCTATCCCGAGAAATGTGCCGCACTCGAAGCATTGGCAAATGATTCAATACTAATGAGTTATAACTTAACGTTGGATATAATTAATATTTAACCGTAGTGGTTTTAATAGTGTTTTAACAATTGCGGTATATGCAGCGGCGTAAAAATACTGGAACCGAACGTAAACGGATAGACATTAATTATAAATAATATTGTAGTATCGATCCCGAAGCACCTCGACGTTTAGCACACTTGAGACGTGTGTCGTGTATTACATTCGAACCCCTGAATTTCGTCAACTCGGAATCATTTATGCGTCGACTCATGAGTCCTAGTCATAGCTATAGGAAGGCGAAAGCTCGATAGTGATGGCGAATAAGGTCGATTCACATTTAACTACTTTTATTACCGAAAAATTAGGTATATAATAGTCGACAGGTATTACGTGAACATCATATTCGAGAACAACCAGAAATATAACTGACGAGTTTTCTTCTACACCCAACGCGATTGAATCCTCGCAGACTAATGCGAAACAAAACAGACAAAAACGATCGATTTCTTCTACGAAAAATAGTGCAGTCTATGATATAATTTCTTAGTTGCAAACTATAGAATGTATATATATTTTTTTTTTTTTTGAAGTTTTGACGCATAATATGCGTCGTAATCCGCATGTGGAAAATCAGTATTTTGTAAAAAAAATAAAAAAAGCTCGTTACGGTCTAAAGTTTTGACCGTATTATAGATACCTGCACATTATATTACGCTAATATATAAATATACATTACGTCGTCAATTTCAAACAAACACATCGAACATGGCGCCAGCGTATTCATGTGTACGACCAATATTCGTAAAACATCCCACGTGAACAACACGTATATATAAGTATTAAGTATGTTACAGACGAATGACACGTATATACCGATATTCCGCGTACGCCATCAGCCATTCCATTATACTGGTGCAGTCGAACGATTCGGCACGTCAACGCGAAATGTTATATTATATTCCATGATAGGACGTCGTAATATCATTATGTATATGAACATAATATTATGTTTACACGGCGTATTATAAAATACGAAATGTTCGTGCGTGCGTGCGTGCGTGTGCGGGCACCAGATGAAAAGATAACATTATTATTTCATACGCGAGTAAACAAAAACCGAGCGGAACTCGATTACGATTGTGTTCGACGGTTTGC
Source organism: Chaitophorus viminalis (assembly GCA_025469195.1). NCBI lineage: Eukaryota > Metazoa > Arthropoda > Insecta > Hemiptera > Aphididae > Chaitophorus > Chaitophorus viminalis. Next base: position 10,074 of record JAIPRK010002417.1, on the reverse strand, counting down.
CGGATTCGATAACGTCGATGTAGCGAACGAACGAACGTCGTCGTCATCGCCACGTTTCAATACACTCGACACTTTATGTTTACATTGCGAAGTCTACACTCACGCATCATACCATGGCGATTATCGCAATGCCTACGGACGAGAAATAAACGTACGCGCAGCAGTAGCGTCAAACATAATATAACACTAAAAAGGAAAACCACACCTCCCGATACGTACTCGAGTGCCTTGAATTAATTAAATCACCATACGCTTATCGCGCGACGACCTGGCACAACAAGTAAGGTGCGACTTACGTTTGGGCGCTACCCAGAAGATATTTTTTGCTTCTTCCTCTAGGTTTGATTTTAGGCCAGCGCCAGTGATGCGAAGGAATACCTTATCACTCGGCCAAAGTCCGCCCGCGTGGGGTGTCGTTCACTCGCAGAGAAAAGGTGTGCACGTCATCATTATGACGCATACATAGTGGTTGGTGACTGCAGATTGTGTTACCAAGTAGCACTGTCAATTTAGGGAGGGGGGGCAGATAGTGATAATATAGAGTATGAACTCAATAACCTAAATAGGAGGGAAATGACGTCATTATTGGAAGAGTTGTACTGGCTTATGGAAAACCTGTGGGCGTCCTTTCATTGTATGACACACAGGATAGGATGGACAGACGAGCAATTGAACAGTTATCAGAATTTATTCGCTATTAAAATGTTTTCATATAATTTAGTTTTCGATATAAATAGATATAAATATATATAAATATATTATATACCCCCTCGCCGTCTCAAACGGAACTGGTCTCGTGACTTACTTACTTAATCAGCCTAAAGCAATAAAAAAAAAAAAAACTAAACAAAACAAAAATTAAAGAATTATTATTGAAGTAGTGTCACTGTATGCATTCTTCTATCACGTCATCACGCCTTGTACCTACATATTATTCTAAAATTTACTTATTGTATCAATTGTATACAGATTGTAAATACTTCTAATTAAAAGAAAAATTTATAAATATATATATATATATATATTATACAGTTTAAGAATTTATATTGAAACACCTGTTTTATTTTCAAATTAATATTAAAAGACCAGGAACTCGCTCTGCTGTACAGTAGATATGGAGTTCGGTCATAGAGTAGGTCATTATAATAGATGTGTTAAATTTTAATGCAATGATGAGCACCATTGTATATATGTAAATTAAAAACAATTCTGAACGAAAATGATTTGTTATGTCCATAATATAAAATTATATTATATTTAAATTGTAATATTATGTAAATATTGGCTCTTCAAACACTTATAAAAAAAAATTGTGCCTATGTTTTCTAATAATTTTTATTAGAAGTCAAATTTTATAACTATGGCATAATTTTTATAATTTTAATATATACGAATCTTTTTGTAATATTATATTTTTAGTAAAAGCTTAAAAGATACGAATTACTAGACATAATCAAAATTACGAATTTACGAAGTTATTTGACCACAATGGAATCGATATATAGCCGATAAACACATATAGTGTTAATTGTAATCCAATTCTTACCCTCTAATACGATACACGAAACACAACATTACATTACACAAAAAAATTGTAATATATGGACAAAACTTAACATTTTTCAATAAATGGGTTTTTTTTTTTTTTTTTGAAAAAATGGTATTACGTTTTTTGGAGGAAACAATTATGGCCAATTAGTAGTTAGTAGTTGGAACTCAATTTACTGCATTCATAATGTACACAAACAAATCGCGGATAAAATTTACCTATTCAATAAGTGAACATTTCACATTTCCACTCTATTTACGTATATATTTTAATGAATAGTTGTGATTTGTGTGATGTAATAGTACCGCGGTCATACCAGATTTTAGATAGTGATCAATTGAATGTGATACTTGCCATATTAAACTTTTAGTACGCTTTAACGTTTAATACTCGTATGGTTCGTTATCGTTGATAATTGGTTTTTATTATACATAACTGATCTTCAGGGTACTTGTAAAAACAGTCAAACAAAATAGTACATCTGATGCGTCCCATATATGTGTACGTTATTACAATTTATTATAAAAACCCTTTTAAATAATACTTATATATCCGGTATGATTACCATATATGTGTGCGTTATTACAATTTATTATAAAAACCCTTTTTAATAATACTTATATATTCGGTATGATTACAGCGAGTTTATATTTGGAAAATAATTTACCTCTCATTGTTTATTTAAACCAACAATACTTCCGTTTTTTTCACGCGACTTTTGTGTTATATGATGTTTAAAACCCTAGAAGAAAATGTAATTTTTTCTAATTTTGAACAAATAGTTTGTTATCTATAACAGCTTAAACTTTAGAGCTAAAAAAAAAAAGAAAAATACAATAATGGCGGTATAATATAAACTCTCACACCCAAAAGTATACAACGTAATGACGGATTATTTTAACTGGTAAACTATGTTGCTGTTGGCTAAATTAAAACACTTACGAAAAAAAAAAATTGACTCTAAAACTTAAAAACAATGTGCTCTTTGGAGACAATTTCATTATCTTGTTGTTGAAATGGGTTTTTGTTATAAATGCTAAATGGACATCACTTAATCTCGGCTTTTGATCTTATTTTATCGAAAAACATTCTGCAGTTTGTCACAAATACTTATAGGTTTTCCATGCTATTGTTTTCTAGAACGTTATTGTAGCCTTGTATGAAAACTTTAAAGTTACAGGACTCAACTTTTAATTGTTCAATTTCCAATTTATCCCAGTGACGTACGTATGTTACTTTTTCTCGTCTTAAAACGACGATTGGAAAAATAAACAGTACGTCATTGAACACAAATAATATTCTTGATAAAAATCAAAAACTTCTACAAACCTTCATCGTATTATATCATTTGATATATCAAATATTATATAATTATTCTGGCGTGTTGCTGCTGCACGTGGCTCGCGACTCGTAACAATCGCGTACCTTTATAGCCGAGAATATTATCACAATAGGCATTTCGAATACCGTAAATCATCTCCATAAACGGAACGAAAAGAATCACTGGCGCGGTCTTAAAACCGTACCCGGGCCCTGGGCGTCTGCGTTTAAAATATGTAATTCACAACTGTATTATATTACAATATCATATTTCGCGAAAAATTGATTAGCATCAGCTACGTCGATATATATATATATATATATATATATTACAGTATTATAGTCCCGCGAGATAATAACGGCGGTGGCGCGTTACGTTCGACAAAATATTGCACTTTTCGCAACAGTTTTCGAACGTTTTACAACTTTGCGCGTCTCGTTTAATCGACTTCCGCAACACTGTACCACCGGTGCGTACACATTATCATAATAATATATAGTACCGCAATCAGATATCGCATAAATTGCATAAGCTTCGTTGCAGCCGACCAGCGCGACCCCCCCCCCCCCATGGGTGTCGATCGATTAATTTCTACCGCGTGTACAATATTGCGTTATTGCGTTGTACGCGTATATAATATTATAGTCGCACGCGCACTGCTGGATCCTATCTCTGCCGTGTGTTCGGATGAAATATTTCGCGCAGATAATATATTATTATTGTAATAATAACAACAACGGTCAACCGGTATATATACACGTAAACGAGCCCGTCGAATATTATTATTATTATTATTATTATTATTATTATTATTATTATTATTACATCACGTACCGGGCGAAGAGCGCGACCGAATCTCCATCACTCGGCGCAGCAGTTTACCGGGGGATTCGCGTTATCGGTCGCCGTAAAACGTTTAATCACGTAATAATATCCGAAGCGCCGGCCGTGACAGCTGACGAAATTCGAAAATCATCACCGCGCGGCCTCGTATTCCGCGACCTGTCCAGGCCGCGGTGACGGTAAATCGTCCGATCACTGTCGCACCGGGTGATGCCGTAGTTACAACGCGTCACATATTTTGCCGCAACTATAATAATATTATATCGGCCGCGTATGCATCTGGCATCTCACTCTCTCTCTCTTTTTCGCGCTCTCTCTCTCTCTCTATCTTTACGGTCCCGTTGTAAACCGCGGTAACGAACTTGGAGTATAATATCGCCCGTTTCAGGCAGCGTTTTTAGACGCCGGTTCGGTGGTGTCAGGTTCGCAGCGAACGGGTTTTTCATACGCGTGCCGTCATTGGAATTTCGTACAGTTTATTTTACATAATAATCTATATATGTATACCTACTGCGGATTAAATTTGAACGCACCCACGTAACGTAACGTACGGCGAATCAGCGTGATGAATCCGTACCAAATTCATAAAATTCTCCGATTTCTATAATTTTAAGTATAATAATATATGATATGCTCCGTATAACATTGCAGCCATTTCAACGCATGCATATTATACAACAATATAATATTAGATCAAGGATAAATTTGAGACAGAAAACCGGTACTCGTCCCGCAGTTGTCATAGTCACCGAGCGGCGCACGTAGAAGTCATAATGAAAATATGAAGAAAGAAAAATATGCGTGTTCGAAATTGTAACAGATTTTGCGCTGTTGCTTTATTATTTAAGTGTACCTAACCTCATATCTTAAAATGGAAAGAACTCGAAAAAGGGAAGAATTTTATCCGTGCAGTTTGTAATTGTAGTGAACATTGTTAGGTAGTCAACATTAGTTTTCATAACTCCCTTTCGTCGAAACTGATTCTTACCACGTACGTTATCCCAGCACCCCCACATACGATTTTCATAATATTTTTACCAGTATTAAGTATGCAATTAGTTTGAATGTGTATGGCCATTTTTCAAATCTGTTCGAATTTAGTTTTCACTCCCCATACAAAACACCAGGGGGTGCTAGAGAAACCCACGAGAACCAATTGCGTCGGGGTGTTTGTTTGGGTCTCATCATATAAGTACGCAATTCAAACGAATTTTTATGCCCATTTCTGAAATTCGTATGACCTCTCGACAAGTGCAAATAGCGATCCAAACTTTTGGGCATTTCCTCAGCACCACACAAATAGAGCCGATGACTTCGGAGTGTTGGAGTAACCTAACTACGTATTCTTACCACGTAAAAACTAGAAATAATCTACTTTTAGGTTCTGAACGTTAATGTTTTTTTTTTATGTTTTTAATTTTACTTGTTCAAAAGTAATATTAACACAGTATATTTTGCCATTCCTTCAAAATAACTTGAGTAAATCAATAATCTTAAAAAAAAAAGAACGGGTGGACCTCGCTTTGCTGTGTAATTGGGGGTGGAGTGTATTTCGTTTAGAGGATAGGTCATTAATACAATGGATTTGTTAAATTTGAATGCAATGATAGATATCATTGTATACGAATAACGATTCTGAACGGAGTTAATGGTTGTCTAAAATGTGTATATAATAATATAGTATTTTATATTTAAATTGAATTATAATGCAATTTCGTAAAAATTTAAATTGAAAACAGTCGTAAATATTTTACTTTTAAGTCTGGTAGAAATTTTTTTATATATTTTTGAAGGTAAGCTTATGGAAAACCTAGTGTTAAAATTTTGAACCTTAGCCATAAACAGAAAAAATGTTATGAATTTTCAAATAAAAAAATAACTTGCAAATTATCACGAATTTTAACATATTTTATACAAATTTAAACTTTATGGGCTTATAAAAAAATTTGAGTGAAACGATTTCCGATATTTTTTAGTTAAAATTAGTATTACTTATATTTAATCCTTTAATTCATTTTTAAGAGTTTTTGGACAGCCAAAAAAATTTTACAAATATTTAAAAAAAAAAACTTACAAAAATTGAAAATTTAAATTGTCTATAAATAAGTCAAAATATGTCTAAATACTTTGAAAACTTTACCATGTATAGAGAACACTAATATAAAGATTTGGTGAAAATTTCAAGTTGTTGCGGTTTTTCGTTTTTGAGTTAGAGCATTTTAAATAAAAGTATTTTGTAAAAACGTGATTTTGCGTAAAATTTCCTGTTTTTTTCGTAATTTTTTATCATTTTTTTCGATTTTTAAAAAAAGTATTGAAATAGTTGGATTTTCGACTCGCCCAAGTACCATCTACATTCACTTTCCTTTCAGAAAAGTTGCTGTGTAAGCAAATCGAAGCATTTTTACTGCAAAAAAAGTTGTCGTCAGACATAAAAAAAAAAAAAAACACACATCAATGTAAATTCAATCACTCCGTCCAGAATCTAAAAAATCACAATTAAATTTGCTTATTTTTACAAACAAAAAAACGGAAATAACCATCCAATGTATACATACTAACCTAACCTATATACTAATATACTCGTATATTAAAGTTAAAACTAGATGTCCGTCAAAATTAACCTCTTTTTACATCGCAATTTTATGATATTTTAATTATTTTTAAACGAGTTACGAATTTTTTTGAATTTTAATATTTTATACATAATACATACAGGAGTGGAAGCGTTTTGCTAATATTGTTTTAAAACGTAATGAAAAGTATTCTCTAGATTGGAAAATGTAACATACATATTTTATAAGCACAAAACCGTGAGATATACGCAGTGGGTATCTTTTTGAAAGAGGTGGGTTGGGTAGTAATATAATATATTATATTGTGCACCGTTTTCCATGAAAGTTCACCGGCTGTTATTATGTTGTCTGGGTGCTTGTAAATGCAATTTTTATTCTAGAGAACGAATTTCATACATTTTACCTTAGCTAAAACGACATTGGTATATACGCTGTTGGAGTACTGCCCATCACTGGACCAACAGGTTTGAGTGTGTGAATGCGCACAGGCAATGACGCCGATGACGCAGTATAGTGGACTGCAAGATTGCAGTTGCAGTGCAATCGTTTAACGTGTTATAAACCAAGTGTGAGAATAAATCGTAAAACTTGAACTTACTCGTTGAACTAAACGATATATATATATATATATATATATATAAATCCTTTATATTGTTCAAATTAAACGCTATGTACAAAAAATTACAGGTACTATTTGATTTAAATTACCCCGGAATCAGACTGCGCAGTTCACGTGGGCCAGCGTTGAAATTCCTTTCGTTCAATTATTTTCCTCTGAATAATAATTTTAGTATTTTAAGTAAATACTATATTATTGTAATATTATTATACGAGTACACGTCATCGTTAGAGCAACATGTTTATTAATAAGTTATTTCACAATTAATTATTTTGCATAAGGTATTTTCGACTTTATAATATTGTTTACCTATGATTCAACTAGCTGTTCTCGAAACTTATTACTAATACTACTCTGCTATAACGTGCTATTATCGTTATGTTATAAACTTAAGTTTAAAAAAATAATATTCAATAATTAAACGAGTAGAAAGTCACTTGAGGTTGTACACTTTCATGACATTTATAGATAAAACATTGATTAATCTGAATAAATGTATGAAGGTGGATCCATCTTGAGATATATTCTTTTCGATTGAAGAGTTCTTGATAAAAAATAATTTGTTAAGTCAATGCACCGCCATTAAGTCGTTGATGTCCAACAATTGTCCAGGTCAACTTAATATGAATGAATATTATAATCAATACTTTCATGACATAGACCCATAAGTGGAAAAACAATTGATTTACGTAAATATTTATCTTTACATTTCATAGCTTAGTACTCACGCGAATTATTAAATATTCCATTTAAGTCGAAATATTGTACGATATATTACACGCAACTAAAAACAATACCATAAACGTGTGAAACTCTATAATACATCATGACTATGACTAATTATTTTCATTACTTATTTTTGAGATTAAGAACCCACTCGGTAAATAATTAGAATTCTTTTGTGATAAAAACAAAAATATTAACGATTTTTTTTTTTAGTTTTATCTTAATCACAGGACTACACTGCATGATAATAATATTATAGTCCATTACAACATTCGATATAATAATATAAATAAAAATCATAATGGAGTCGTGTTATTATTTTTTTTAAAAAAAAAAAAAGAAAAAACTTCAGTAAGTATACCTCCTAATCTACTTCAGTACAAGACACAAAACTAAAGCGCATATATACAAAAATACGTATGCCTGGATCGAGTTTAATGTATGACATCATTCTAAACCGGCTACATTAATGTTAGTAATGTTTCGGTCACGGAATTAAATGATAAATATTAATCTTTGTCTTACAAGGCCATTATTTTCGTTGCTAGGAACTAACCTGCACATAATAATATAATATAGGTCCATTGAAGAAGAAAACTTTTTTAATAGAAAATATTATTTGCGCATTTTCATAGGAAAAGGTACGTTCTGCAGTACTTTTCATAGTAAATAAATAAATATTATATAAATCAAATAAAACACGTCAACACATCGCACAACTGGCGTACTTACATAATGACGCGTACACAGAACATTTTTACGAAATCATAATTTTTAGTTTCAAATAATAATAGTCCAACAACTTGGCGCCAATAAACAATGTTTCAATAACGTCGTTTATATATGTTTCGATACAAGTGATTTTAGATTTTGAGTCGAGCTACTGATCTTCAAATAACATGATTTTTTTAAATTGTTTTTGTTCAGAACACTATTTCATAGAGGCCTACGGTGAACCTAATGAACCGAATTGATCATCTTACCCAATAAATTAGAAATTAAAAGCTAATTGCACTTTAAAGTAAAACGCGCTGTAATATTTTTATTAGTCTGAAAATTAACTGAAAATATGAAAACAAAGCGGAACTTACAGCAAACTTATTTTAATCAAAATTTTGACCAATATTATGTGTAATCCAGGTTCGTCACAAGACAATTTTGCGAAATCGCGATGCTTCACTGTGGCAGTAAAATTTAAAATAAAATACTTCAATGATAGTATACTGGTTAGAGTTGAAATATGAACAAAGCGTGGTCAATGTGCCAATGTACAATATTTAGAGCCCGGCAAGATCTGAATTTTGTTCGTATAACTATTTAGGGTTTTACATCAGTGAATGATTTTTTTTTTTTTGTAATAAAAAACAATAATAATTTGTTGACAACACAATAGTTTTTGACATTTTAATCTTATCTCTATATACAGTGTTTACATAAACATTATAAATAATTAGCATCATTGATTATTACATTTAAAATGTATTAAAAGTGTATCATTCATTATATGGTTGTTATTGGCCCATTGAGATAAACGTATTTATTAATGACGTGGCCACTATCATTGCGAAACCGAGTCACATAAATCTCAATGAGATCTAATAAAAATGATGATTTCTTTTCAAAAATGATTACTTATAAGTTGTAAGTTATAACCTATTTACGTCTCGTATTATAGCCCTGCGCTTCACGTCTCCAATAGATACAGACTTTGTTCAGCTATAATACAAATAATATACAAATAATACAAAGCGTATTGAAAAGAGAATCAGTTAAATGGCCAGAAAATATAAGAACATTTTGTTTAATTTATAAGTCGTTTAGCTATTGTTAAAAATAAAAAAATAAAAATAAAATTAGATAAAAGGTACAAATCATTTTTGTTTTAGAAATAATTATAGCGTAATTGCTTTTTTTATCAAATTATTATAAATAGTGCGTATATCATGAATAATTGACATTTTTTGTCAAAATGCTACTATTTTCATAGAATAACTATTACAATTTATGTACAAAATATGAGTGCATAAATTATAGATTATATGCATCAAAATAATAGAAATGTTCTCATGAAGTTTAAAATATGAAGTTTTCCAACGACTACATTTCTTATTATGACATTATTTAGGAAATATTAATTGGTGGCTCGTTAATGATAAAAAAAAAACGGATGGGTTTCGCTTTGCTGTACATTTAGGGGTGGAGTGCACCTCGTTTATAAAATAGGTCATTATTACAATGAATTTGTTAAATTTGAATGCAATGATAGATATCATTGTATACAAATAACGATTCTGAACGGAGTTAATTTGTTTGTCTAAAATGTGTATATAATAATATAGTATTTTATATTTAAATTGAATTATAATGCAATTTCGTAAAAATTTAAATTTAAAACAGTTATAAAATTTTTCCTCTTAAGTCTGGTAGAATTTTTTTTATA
>JAIPRK010002416.1:0-20300 GCA_025469195.1 Chaitophorus viminalis | reverse complement strand
ACAACCTAGTGTTAAAATTTTGAATCTTAAGTATAAACAGAAAAAATTTTATGAATTTTCAACTACAAAATAACTTGCAAATTATCGCGATTTTAACATATTTTATACAAATTTGAATTTTATGGGCAAAAAATTTGAGTGAAACCATCTCCGATATTTTTTAGTTACAATTAGTATTACTTATATTTAATCTATTTATATATTTTCAAGAGTTTTCGGACGACCAAAAGATTTTTATAGATATTTAAAAAAAAAACTTACAAAAAATTTAAAATTTAAATTGTCATTAAATAAGTCAAAATATGTCAAAATACTTTGAAAACTTAAGTATGTATAGATAATGCCAATATAAAGATTTGGTGAAAATTTCAAATTGTTACGGTTTTTTGTTTTTGAGTTAGAGCAAATTTCAAAAACCGATATCATTTGTCAGTCTAGAATATTATATATTATATTATATTTTACATATAATTTTATATCAATATTCGCTGTTAAAACGCTTATAAAAAAAATTGTGCCTATGGATTTTAATAATTTTTGAATGACAATAATAACTACTTCTGTAGAATCTTCTATTAAATTTTCAAGTATTTTATATAAGTCAATTTTTTTTTATCACCGATTATAAAAAAAAAATTTAAAAAATTCGAATATTTTAAATGCCTATAAGTGACCTAAAAATTAATATAATATTTTGAAAAAAATATGACATAGAGAAAATGCAGATTTTAACAACTGGTAAAAATTTTAAGTTTCTGCAACTTATACTTTTTGAATTATAACAAATATTTAAAATTGTTTGACGATAAATCGCTATTTTATGCAATTTCATAAAAATTTAAATTTCAAACGGTCATAAAATTTTTTCCTCTAAGTCCGGTAGAAATTTTTTTAAAGATTTTTGAAGAGTAGCTTATGGATAACCTAGTGTTAAAATTTTGAATCTTAGTTATAAACAGAAAAAATTTTATGAATTTTTATTTATAAAATAACTTGTAAATTATCGTGATTTTAACATATTTTATACAAATTTGAACTTTATGGGCTTATAAAAAAAATTTGAGTGAAACCATGTCCGATATTTTTTAGTTACAATTAGTATAACTTATAATTAATCTACTTATACATTTTCAAGATATTGGTGAGGTATGTACAAATTAATAAAGAATGACAATAATACAAATAATATTATTATACTATTTAATTAGATATTATAAGATATTATAGGTACATTGTTTTCATTATAAATGGAAACATTATAATTGATAAGATATGGTCGATATTTAATATTGATATTACTTTTTGCCTCTAATTTTTCTATTTATTAAAGAAAATCAAAAAAACTTTTGATCCTCAACTTTTAACACTGAACTTATATGTATTATGTAGTAATTAAATAATATTCTCGACGAGTTTTCACATCTAAGTAAATAAAAAATTATTCTCATTTTTATATTTTATTTTTGTAATTTAATTCTTACAATTTAGTTTTAGCTTTTAATATCCTTAATTATCTGTATTTGTTTTTCTTTACTTAACAGAATTTTTTTGGCTTTGTACTGAAATATTCTAGTAATTTCTCACAAAACAATAATTTTTCCATGTTAAATAATACTAATTACTACTGAGTTAAAAAATTACAACTGATTACCTATCGTAAAAGAGCATGTGGACGTGGAGGTACAATAATTTTAAATTATTCGATACATTTGTCATTTAATTATCTTATTAACTATGACCAAGATGTCAGATTATACAATGCATATGTTACAAATTATTTACCTCAAACAGGTTGAACATTACATATAATATTTTATATCACAAAATGACGAGTACTTGTCTTAAGCCTAACTGGTATAAGACAGAGTATTGTCAGTGAGCAAACCATTTGTATCTACAATAATTTTCAATTATTTGATAAATCTTTAAATAAAATTACCTGATAAACTATAAAAATAGTTTATACAATGTAGGTACAAGTTAAAAATGGTGTACTTTAAACAATTTTTTTTTTAATTTTATATTTCCACCACACAATCACCATAAATACCACTGACACTCAGATAAATTCATTAAAATCTAGTGCTAAACTTAAATTATAATAAATAATACAATATAAAATAAAATAAATTATTTAAACAAAATAAAAAAATAATATAATAAATTAAACAAAATAAAATTGTAACTATATTATAATGTTTAATTTCATATAAAATCATAAGGTTTAAATTAAATTCATATATTTCACAGTGCGGATTAAATTACTTTTATCTGTTTCATGAAAAAGTCGAAAAATTGTCCATATATTATAGAAAAACGTCAATCTCGCTAAATGGATACATTTCATGGGGCGAATGTCCACATGTTTCTAACGCACTTCCTTCACGTGGTTATGCAGTCAGAGGTTAAATCACAATTTATTCCTCAGTCATATTTCGGAAAATTGTAATGAAATGAAGAAAAAAATAAATAAATGAACAACCACAATAATATTATTAATACGTAGAAGCAGCAGACTCTATAATATACATATATACGCTAACACTATTGTTAGCTTTAAAGTTGCACGGTCATATGATTTTCGCAGAATTTCGAGTTTGATTTCCATTCATTTGTTATTACCCACATTGCCGCCGTCATCGTACGGAGCTACAGGATTCATATCAACACTATATTACAATATTATAACGCGTTATTATTAAAATTCATGATTTGGAATAATATAAAGCGACGCGGTGCTATAATTTACCTGACAATACAGTTGATTCATTTGTAAGCACGAGGAAAAGTCTTACGTCCATTTTATTTCTTCGATTTTTTTTCTTTAACCACCAAAAATATCGCATGACGCACTGTTGTTACTGCTGCTACTTTTGCTGCTGTTGCTGTTGCAGTTGATCGTTTATCAATGACAGACCTCGTGGTAGAATACAATGAAAACCGCTTAACGTCAGTGTATGCATGCACGAAAGTAACTTCAGTACCTATATCATATGCCTGGTCTGTACTCCGTTATTTTACTTATTCGTGCTAAGTGTCTTACATATATTAATATTCTTCATAATGCATGTCCTGCGAAAAACATCCACAACACATCGATAACTTACTCCTTCTTCAATCGAGATAATAACCAGAACAAATAAACTGATTTAATCGAAAAGAAAAAAAAAATTTTTTTTTTTTATTTTAATCATTCATGCGTAGGTATAACCTATACCTACCGATTCAAGTAAATTTGTAAATAGTTTATCAGGTACATTATAAAGCTAATAGCATTTTGTTATCGAAGCTAAATTAAAATATAAAACTTAATAGGTTAAGCTGTTAAATAGTATAATTATAAGCATAAGAAAAAAAATTGCATAATGGAGTGATGAGTTTTATAGAAAATAACCACGAGAGGCGAAACTTTAGAAAGATATATGGAAAGGAAAAAAATAGGTGTTTTCTTGTTTGTTTACACGGCATAAAAAAGAAACGATTATGCAAAAGAACTATGCTAATATTGACTATAAAAATAATAGAAAACGTTGGCCAACATCGAATAATTTATTAATACTATTATTTCTATACTTTCGGTAGTACAGTTTTACTGCAGGAGAACATATATTTTATTTACGAATCTTTAACTTCTAATTTTTTTCCATATGAATTAAGTTCTACTTGATTAAAAGTAATAATAATAAAATAATTGTTGGCTTATAAGAACATTTTTTCGATATGACCTGGATCAATAATCTTTCATACAATATTTAATTTTTTTAAAATAAAAGAAAAACCTAAATATTTTTATAAATTAATTTACTCAAAATACAATTTAAATAAGCTACTTTTTGAATTTGAATATTTAATTAATTAATATTTAACTGTTCTTTTAGTTAATGACATGATCAATGGCCAGGGGAGTTGACCTAAAAAGAAGGATTGATATTTAATACGCAGAATTACAATAGAGAGATCTCGGTGTACCAGGTCATACCAAGTCGTAGGTACACGCCACGAGGCCACGTTGTGTCTTATATAGTGTGTTTCATCACGCTATAGATTTTATAAAGTCTCAAAAGATACCCACAAAATGTTTCTATGTTTTGGTTCTTATACGACGAATCATAAAGGTTGCTCTGCCTATAAGAAATGTATAAAGTTCCAAGATATGAAACGTTCCATTTCCATAACATTTATGAGTGTATATGCTATCATAATAATTTTATCAATATACTTGATGATTAATGTAATTCAATACATTTTTAATGGATTAAGACAAGCATATTCTAAATAATGTAAATACTATTTTAAAACAATAAATCAATTTTATTTCATTAAATTTAAAATCTTATTTTCTAAATACTTAAGTCTCTAAATTAAAATGCCGATATCAATTCTTATAGCAATATAAAGCCTGGCATTTTTGAAAGTGAATAACTGGTTTGTTAAAACCTAAATCAAAATCCGATGAATTCAGGGAACCACTCCTCGTACTATTTTATTAGTTCATTTATATACATAGACAAATAGTTATTGTATACCTAAATAAAAACAGGTTTTCAAGTTTAAACAATACAAAAAACAGTGTTTAACATTTCTATTGTTTAAAATCGGTATTTATCAATTTGAATGCAAACGATTACAATGATGTCTAGTGGTTATCGACATTTAGGTGCTTCCAAAATTTTAACCATAGTATAGCATATTTGTGAGGTGACAAAAATCGTGCAACAGTTTTGCTGCAGAAGAACATACATTTTATTGGTGCATTTTTAATTTCTAATTCATTTATCTTAATATATTAAATTATTGATTGAAAGTAGCAATAATAAAATCAGTTAAAGCTATGAGTATGCAATTTAGTCCATAGTTTCCATTTCATTATGTAGACAACCACTAAGATTAGGTTTTACAATCAAGCTTTAACGGGGTTAAAAGAGATAGAAAGGGTGAAAATGAAAAAATCGCCTATTCGGAATAACTGAAGCTATATTAAGCTATTTATGTATTCATAATTCATATTATATTGGTAAATTATACTCGGAGCAACGTCGGGTAACGAAAGTTAGTATATACAATACATAATTTACCTATAAGTATGTTTTATATTTGCATTATGCACATTACGTAAACATTGTGAAATGTTCAATTCGTGAAGCACATTAAATATTGTGGTTCATGATTTTGGTATTAAATTCTGAATGAAATGATGAATTTATTGATTTTACAAGGATGTGTTTTATTTTTGTGCGTACTTATTACAATTTAAATACAACATAATCATATATTATATGATGGGTTATAAATTAGGTAAAACTAACACTGATTTAAATACTTTAGCCAAAAATGAAGCTAAACCTTCAATCTTTAGCTTAAAGGCGACTTAAAAATGATGCTATTTATCTTTTAAAATTGCTAAATAATAAGATTGATTGCCCAGAACTATTAGCTAAATTTCTTTTAATATACCAAACCATAACCTCCGCTCTACCAATACATAAAATATTTTATGTCCAATCTTGTAAACAAAATTATAGTCTCTATTTTCCCTTTAATAGAATCTTATCAAATTGTAATGCTTCAAAAGATTTTGATTTTTTCTATGATACATTAAGCAAATTAAAAACTTTATAATTTCAATTTGTAGTAATAGTTTATATATATATATATATTTTGTATTGTTGTTTTTTTTTCCTAACCTTGTATATAAGTATAAAAATTATGATAATGTATTAAAATTTTGTTATTCTACTTATAACTAATTTAAACTCAACTGTAATATTCTCTTTTCTTATTTCATTTTTCTTATTTCTTTTTCTCTTTCTTTTCAAGGTTTTTATAAAAACTGATTGATTGTTATATTTACAAATATTTGTATAGTTAGTACTGTACTCTTTGCCCTACAAAGCGTTATTACTTATTCGTTTACATGAAATAAAGTTATTATTATTACCTATATTATTATAATCTGCGGTCCGGTCAAAACACACCAGAGGGCTGCCATTTGGTGACCCCTGTTCTAAGCTGTCAAATCATTTCCGTTCAGAATCATTTTTCGTATACAATGATACTTATACAACATCCGTTATAAATGTCCTACTCTATGACCTAGGTCCACTTCACCCTCATTGCACAGCAGAGTGAGTTACCGGTGTTTTTTATATTTCAGATTACAATATAAACGTTTGAAAATAATACGCGATAATATATATTCTTTTGAGTATTGATGACAATGAGGCTTGATTAAATAATCGTACAACATATACTATAGTAAGACTTCGACGTGTATATAATTAATATAAATAAGTCATAGGATGACGTGACATCAAACACTCTAACTAACTTGCAAAAGAAAAACAGATAATGACATTGTATAATATATAACAATATATTTAGTTATGTATACATAATATGCACGAGTGTATGTGAATAGTAATGAATATACAGTGCGTGCAAACAACAAAAGACTCCCGAACGAATACATTACATTAAATTACGTTATGTAAAACAAACGATACGCGAGTGGAAGACTCGGATACGGCTTTAACTGTATTATTACGCCAGTAATATACACACACACACACACACACACACACACACACACATATATATATATATATATATAAATATATATGGGAACGACTACAGAGTATAAATCTGAAACATCGGCGGTGTTAAAATTACAGATAACATGCGGCAGACCCGTCGATTTACATTTAACATTTACAAACGACGGTTGAGATTTGGATTCCGGGGGTGATAATTTCGAATTCAGGGGTGCCAAATTCCGCTTAACACTCCCATCTCCCCATCTCAGTATCGACGATACTTGTACATATTATATGGACTGTACAGTAAAGATCTGGAATCTATACATGCGTGGTATACAACCGCCTATGTTACAAACCTAATGTTTTGCACGATAAACTATTTTGAAATTGTTTTTAGCCGAATGTTGAACACTTTAACAAAAATAAATGAATAAAAAAATACAAACTTTTATATAAATACCAAGTATATAATATGAACTTTGGACGCTTTAGTGATAGGTGTCGTGCTCCTCGAATTATGCGTTTAACACAGCGACACCTGCCTAAGAAGAATAAATAAAACGAGCGTATAAGGGAAGTAAGAAATTCAATCAGCTGTAAGAGTTTTTAATAATATTTATACTTTAGTTGTATATTTATTTTGTGGATTTTATTCAGTTTTCAAATGAACTCGTTTTCGCATCCTGCAGATCGCAAAGCGTACGACAACCGTCATCGGGTTGGTATTTTTAAATCACTGCACCAAACGTAATACCTGTTTACGTATAAAGGCGGTGTGATGTGGAATACTAATCGAAGCATCAACCGGTACAATACCATAGTAATGCGATTGTTATGATATGTGCGTATATTATATTCATGTGACTAATCAATTTTTCGCGAGCGAATGTGCAAATCCGGAGGTTAATGACCGACGGGATACATTTTATATATGCGTATAAGACATAATTTGCAGGAACATGTGGAGTGTACGTATATAATATGGAGTTCGCATAGAGTGCCCATACATAATTCTCACCCGGTCGGCATTTTTGGTCCAGCGTAAACGTTATACTCAGAGGGTCGGGGGGCATGGGTGTGGCGACGGAGAAAAAATAAACACTCGACCATTAGACATAATATATACAGCTGTTGTGTGTTACGTATACGTATAATTCGTACGGGTGGCCCTTGTTCCGTGGTTTTGAGGCGCGCACCTATCCCTACACGATAATATATAGCGCGCGCATTAAATCAGCTATAATGGACTACGGCCTCATGCACCGATACGTTTTCAAAATGTATAAACATCGCGTAGACGCGGTAAGTCGTTAGTATTTACGCGGTAATGATATTCGCAGAGGAACCATCGAGAAGCGAATTGAAAAAGTCGGTAACATCGTTTTTAAACGGATATGCGGATAGGCGGTAGTTATTTCGTTCAAAGCCGTCTACAAACGAGATTGTGTGAAACGTCGGTCTCCAAAACTTATCTACGCAGCGGATAAAACAGAGTACACCTAAAATGTTATATTATTGATTACGAGCAAAGGCAGGAATGTGTTTATTCTACGTTTTGTTTTTCTTTCTCACTACAAACACTTTTAGGAACAGTGGCAGATGTGCATCCATCATCAAATGTTTTAAAGCCAAACATCGGCCCTTCGTAAATAATTTTTAAATCCTACTAGGTATACACATTAGTTATTGGTTTCTAGTCCATTAATTCTAATTTATTACTGTTAGATAATAAAGATATTAATAAAAGTATGCTTGATTTTTACTTTTCCTTATTGTTGAATTTTATTGAAATCCCTTTATTCTCTGTAACTTAATAATTATATATCGTCTCTAAATACCGTAGTTTTCATATATTAAGTGTTTCTATATTAACATCGTATATCAGGAAGTAAACACATTTTATTTCACAACGATTGATCGATAGTTTTTAAAATAAGAAAAATGTGTAAAAAACAGTATCTATACCATGTATAGGATAATCGGCTTTGTCGAGAACCCATTTTTTTTTTGCCTTTACACGCGAAATTCGTACATAAATCTAAATCGGTGTATTTCTTCGTTAACGCTCTCTGCGGCATTTATTCTTAATAAAATAACTAACTATAACTGCATCGCCGTCCAGAGTGTTGAGTTCTTCATTTGTGCGAGCGTTAGAACCACTCCGCAAAGACGTCTTGTAATGCGGTGATGTAAACGTGCGAAAAATAACTCCCGATTCATTAATAACACAGGAATTATTTTTGAAATAGTATATTTACATTTATGAAATTGACAACTCAATAATAATAATTTATAGCTACGCACGTACTGCACAAGACTAAGTCCTTATACGTATACATATATACGTACAACTCTTTACAAAAATGTATGATTTACAACGCATCCTTAAAGTTATGAATATTTCTTTTTCCTCGAAAACAAATCCTAACTTTTGCTATTATTCATGTATCAAACAAAATGCTCAATATTTGTTATGCATTTAAATGTGATGTACACGTTACGGGTTATTGATTATAAAACTTATGATATTAAACATTATACTTGTCCGTTGTTGTTTTCATAATATTGTTTAATAAATTGTGTATATTTTGCTTTTAAAGATTCGAAGCATTTGATATTATATTAATTCAATTTATTGATTAGATATACATACTTGAATTGAAGTATTTAAAATAATAATTAGAGTAAATATATCCAAGCGTTTGTAAAAAAAAAAAAAATACTTGTATTTATAATAATATAGGTAGAAATTTTGAATTCCAATTTTTTTTATCATAATACGTATATATTATTACGCAACAAATATTCCGAGTATAATGTACACCAGGCATGTCAAACACGTGGTCCACAACTTATTTTTTTGTGGCCCATGGCTAAAAATATTATTGGACAAAAAATATCTATTTATATATTTTTGAAGCTATTTGTACCGGTTGTGTTTTGTAAAGAATAAAATTGAAATATACAAAAAATTGTTTTCGTTAATTAGTTATGTGCGGCCCACGTATTAAACTACTCAATATATTTGGCCCACTTCATACTTTGAATTTGACCAGCCTGATGTACACGATGGTTCTGAATTTTTTTTAAAATAAATTCTAACTAACGAACTGCAGAAAGTATCGTTGTTGGCTAATTTCAAACTATAATTTAATAAAATTTGATCACATTTAGTTTATTCATAAATTTGAAACTTTAAAACTGAATTAAAACGTCTTATATTTTGTTCGACGTCTGGTGATGAGTTGTGGAGTGTTAAATAAAAAGTTAAAGCGTACAAGAAAATAATTTTTATCAGATGTATTTAAGCCTAAAACAAAA
The DNA here is from genome assembly GCA_025469195.1 of Chaitophorus viminalis. Taxonomy (NCBI): domain Eukaryota; kingdom Metazoa; phylum Arthropoda; class Insecta; order Hemiptera; family Aphididae; genus Chaitophorus; species Chaitophorus viminalis. The sequence continues at coordinate 10,443 of JAIPRK010002416.1, read as the reverse complement.
AAAATGCTCAAAACATAACAAAAAAACTTAAGAATAATTGAATTTAAAAGTACTTTTAAAAATACTTTAAGATTATTTTGCATTATATAATAATATAATATTCCAAATTCTATATTCGAAACATTTTTCAAGTACCTATATTTATGTAATAAAAGTGTTTGGTCAGCTATTGAACGGAACTTACCTTTAATTCAAATGATGATAAATTATTATATTTTAGATTTTTGCATTATACCACAATATCTCTATATAAAACGTTGGAGCGTGGCTTGGGAAAAATAATATCGTCCATATATTATCCGATACGTGTATCAAATTATTATATTTTCTCATAGTACAAACATATTATATGGTATGTTCAACATATAATTATACTTATTAGATGTATCATATAAAAATATAACGGACTGATATTAGATGAGTTATTGCGTGTTTCGTTTTAGTGAATCTTAATTTAATTTAAAAAAAAAAATCATAGTACGTCAATATTAATTGTTATATACACAAAAATATTTAATCTTACAAATATTTTAACTTTTGTTATTTGTACAGTTTAGAAGTGTGATGAAATTTTTATTCTTGCAAAACAAATACTTAATAAAATATGTTGATAAAAAATAAGCAGGTAATCTTATATTTATGATAACTAACAAATTGTATTAATTGCGTCTATGTTGTAATTACATGTGTGTATAAAATTATGAAGATAGAACAATACCGTGTAAAAATATTATGCCATAATAAAATATTATTTTATTATCTTAAGGTATAGATAATATCAAAAATAAAAACCGGGAATAAAAAAAGTGCATATTTCTTTTTTAACATCAGTGATTTGCTGAACCATTTTAGGTTAATTATTTTACTTAATCAATTCTATAATCAGTACCATATAATATAATGGTATACTTGAATTTTTAATTATGGAAACTATGTAAAAAAATTAATAGATATCTCCAACTTAACTTGTTTTTACTACATTATTATATAATGCACTATGATTCCACATTTCTAATTCCCATTCAAATAAATAATAAAAATCTACAAAAATAAAATGTATATTCTTTTGACATTTTTATGTATAAAAACCTTTTCTTAAAAAAATAAAATACTATTTTAATTAGAAATGAAATTATAGATTGTGACTTTTTTTATAATCTGTGATAAGTAGGTATTTTTTTTTGTTATAGTCTTATTCATGTTTTAATAAAATTGATAAGAAATTATCTTATTTTCAATTATGTTAGGTTCCCTTCGTCTTTCAATTTTTTTTTTTTTTTGAGAATCTTGAAGTAGATGAAACAAAAGGATTCGCGTTATCTATTTGGTGAACTCAATAATAAATATACAATCTACAATTTATTACAGTGATTACATTATAAGATCAATTGATACGAAATCGTATGTATATAAAAAATTAAAAATACTTAAATTATTGATTCAGCACTTGAGCGATAAAGAAACACTTGTAAGTTCAGATATACAACGAATGAGATGCTTGTACCGAATGTGAACAGTGTTCAGATATATCTGCATACGAAAAGTTCTCGCTGTATTTGATTAATTTACTTTGTATTGTATAGTTTAAAATTTAAATTAATAAATTGACATGGTAAATATTTGAATTATTCATCATTACTATATAGAACTATGATAATAATAAATGCATTTTAAGTTTTTAACTACATTTAATATATTTATTATATATAAATTATTGATTCAATAAAACGTCATATTTTCGTGTTAACTCTATCTTTTCCGATAAAAGTGTTATAAGGCGTTTTATTGTTAAAAAATGTTGATCGTTATAAAAGTAGTTGAACGTTTCAGGACGTGAAAGAACTCCGTTTTCATGAGGATCGTAACGACGATGTTGAACAATCAGATCAAAGTACTACGGATGCTGTAAAGTACAACGAAAAAAGCAGTGATGTGTGTTACGTGAACAAAGGATTTGATGAGTTGAATAACTCGAAAGAAGATCTAACCACCAATAAGGTAAGTTGCCTTAGTTTAGTTAGAATATTATAAGATGTTAGATTATGTTTTTATCATTTCGAGTATTTCACAATGACTTATCACAGTTTCAATAGCTATTAATTGAAAACACTCAAATGATTAATCCGACTTAAAAAACCGAAGGCAGAAAAGTCAGAAAACAATTGAAATTACTTATATATACTTACATAATTATGTTGTCTTTGTCGTATGTTGAAAGTTAAACGCCATTTAACATAATATACACTTGCACGTAGTATGCATTTAAATGAATGTATTTATTCAAATTAAATAATTATATAATAGCTTAAGACAAATATAAAATAATCCTTAAAAATGTGTTGCTTTATTAACTAACGTATAGTGCGGTATAGTATAACCGTAATTTATAGAACATTGTTGTGTAGCAAGTAACTTTAGTGAGATATGTTGAGTGGATTTTAATGTTATTTTGTGGATAAGTTTTTCTCCAAAATATGGATAACGATACACTTTTTAATCGACAGTGTACTTATTTTTATTCAAATAAATAGTGTGTATTTTGATAGACTCTATGTAATGGTACAATTTATATTTGTTAATTTAATTCGTTTCACATTACAAAGTATAGTCGTTATCACACCATACATGTAGTGGTTTACTGGATGAATAATTGAATGTCGACGGTATGTCCTTGGCAGTGATGGAATTCGTTTAAAATAATGAACTTTAAAACATCAACGTTGTTCCAAATGTGAACATTGTTCTGGCCGATCGTACGACAGAATGTGAAATTACGGTAACATGCTGGGTGTCCGGTGGTGGCAGGTTGGTTATTCATACAACGTAGTGACCCATATAGGTCATAGCCGATTTAACGCCAAACGGTGATGCGGTATGTTTACGATTTTCGTTTCTCAGAATGATACGGTACGGTCAAACGCAGTCGTGTTGAAAACTACTGGGAAAGCCAACAAAAATGTTATAATTTCTTCGAAACGTCCAAAAGCATGGTGACTAATGGTGTCTCGAACTATCGAGGATTTACATTTGGAATCTACTGAATTAGATCATGTAGTGATATGTGCCATTGGCAATTAAATCTTTATGAAACCGTTTGTTTTATTGTACACACCGTGTATATTGCATATAATGTACATCAGACTACGAGTTACTATCGTAAACATGGTGACGGAACGTCGGACGAATATTCAAAACGTCGTCGTAATAATAATTAGTTACATTTTTCTTTTTCTTTCGTCGATTTCGAAACAATAAAAATATGCAACCTATCTGTTAGTTCGTTAAAGTAAAAGTATATAGCTCAGACGATACCTTGGTTAACATTCACTGATAGGCGATAACAATAGTATGCATGAAAACCCTAGACGACATTAATTCACAATGATAAAAAATTGTATTCGCTGACATCGAGCATTATACAGTTCCGTGCATTCTTGCAATACATTTGGGGTGAACACCGGCAATAATGTACTGAGAAGCTCCCGGGAAAGTGGAACGCATTGGAAATGAAGCCATTAACAATGTTTGTAAATAAAATATGCATTGGTGTGAGACAAATTTTGGTTGGATGTAAAATTGTATGCGGATAACTGATGTTTTAATCTTCGCGGGTTCTCGTAAAAATACATAATGCAGTCGACAAGACGTTCTTTAATAAAATGCGCTTGTATACTCCTTTCAAACTTTCAGTACAGACAATGTAGGATAGAGGAGGGGACGATATTGGTTCGGGGTAGGTGGTGAGATTATGAGTTCTGAACCACTTCTATACTTAGAAATACATGCCAAATATCGATACAAGGTACAACGTGGATGATTTCAGGGGCGCACGTGAATTGCCTCCCGTGAATTTTGTTTTTAAAAAGGTTACTCGAATTGCCTCCCGATTTCAAAAATATCATTCACTTGAATTGTCTCCTATTTTATGTAGTAACCTTTTTGCATCAGAATCGATTTCTATTTCGATTTTTTTTTAAACTAAAGACGTTATATATTATACTAATTATACATAGATATTAGGTACACGGCAGTCATAATCTTAAATAAATTAGATAATAGATATCAATAGATTTAATGTAATTTAAGGCTGATGAATTATTATAAATATTATAGAAAATAGAGATCAACACATCAGTTATAAATTATAAAAATTAAAAATCAATTAAAAAAATAATTTATATAAAATAGCATTATATTTATCAGTACTAATACAGCAGTAATTAAAAAAAAAAAAATAAATAAAAATAGCAAACAATCAATAAATAAATATTATTATGTTTTGAAGCCAAAAATTTAAATTATTCTTGTATTTTTCCGAAGTGTACATTAATTATTTGCCAATATTTCTAAATATTGAAATTTTGTTATTTCATTTTTATTTTATTTATCAATTAAATTATTCATAAGATATATTTTATTTTTGTAGTTGCTCGTCCTAATTTTTTGGTTTCCATTTTAAAAGATCTAATAAATATTATCATATTTAATTGCATTTATTTTAGTACATTAACAAGTAACAAGATTATTACATTTAACAAATTAATCTGAAAAATACTGTATGTCATAAAAATAATATTTTTGAACGTTATGGAAATCGATATAATAATCAGTAGCACACGTAAATTATTGTAATATTAATCAATAATCTACGGGAAGCAATTCGATTAGACGATTTGGATATTTTCGGAAGCAATTTGAATGAAAAGAGGTCACCTACCTGACTTTGGGAGGCAATTCGAGAGTCACCGGTCTGAGAGACCCGACAATGGTAGGTAAATATTTTAATTACCTACTCCTAATATTCGTAAAAAATGTTGATAAATATTATTTAATGAGTTGAGGTTTTTATTTATATTTTATATGCCACTGACGATACTTACATTTATCATTATAATACACACCAATGGACGCAATAAAACACATATTTATTAGGCACGATCGAAGTACATCCGTGGGTGAGGTGCTATAATGTATATATAAATATACAGGTATAGGTAGAAATATGCATTCCCGATCAAGTATCACAATTTTGCCATGTCATTGTTATACACCTATTTGTGTTACGTAATTATAATATTGGATCCATCTAAAAATACATTGTGACGTAGTTCGGCCAAAAATAAGACAAACGATTCGTGTCTATACTTTTTTAAAAAATATGTTGCCAGAAATAAATGTTCCCATTACTCTCACGTTTTAATCTACATTCTACAGTATACAAATATAAAATTCAAATTCAAATAAAGTTTAATCCAAAGAAATATATTATTATAACCGCGTATGATAACCAATTATATTTGTAATAAGATTACGGTATTTTTTTCTTTTGGCTTTATTTGTCCGTCTTGCAGGTACCTATATCTATTACTAACGGACTTAATACATTGGTTTGAAAAAAATTGTTTATACGATTTGGTAGTATTTCGGCTTCAAACGTTACACGCAGATATCGTGTGCCAACCGCAGTTGTGCAGAATTTCGCATATCACCCGACTAAATATTATGTGACGGTGTATTTTTTATTTTTTAGCATTTATTTTTTAACCTAACGTTCTATACTTGTATGATAATGAGTCACCAGCTGAGGACACATATTGTTTTATACACCTACCGCTTAAAAAAAAAAATCCTACAATAAACGTTAAAATAAAGTTTTCAATTTTAATACTAATAGATTGGATTTTCTACCCATGTTTTTTCTCATCCAGATACATTCAAATATATACATGTTAAAAATTACCATATAACATTTTAATACATTTATTCATACCATATATTTTTAGTTCAAAGTTTCAAATTGAATATTTTACAGTCCTTTGTGTTATATCGGTACGATGCATTTTTTAATAAGTCGATTTTTTTAAACTATATATGCAAATACTATTGCGCAATACATGTAGGTACCTATAATGGCCAAATATATATATATGTACACGCAACGAAGTATATTACAATATAAGTAGGTACACATATAAGTACAGCCAAACCAAGGTATTCGTATTTAATTAAAATTCTATTTTATTTTTTTCAATTTTTATTAAATTGGATGTAATATTATTTCACGTGATTCAACACACTATCTACCTACCTATATTGTGCAGAGTACTTATATAATAGTGATAACGGAACAGACCGCGTTATTATCATTATTATTATCGCACATGACGGAATAACGGTATCCGCGAATATGCGGTGTAAATGTGTAATCGTCATTGTCGTTATTATTACTATCACCATAATATTATATCTTTGGTCAAATGTATACAGTTAAACCACGCCACATTAATAATGTTGCAGGTTGAGGTGGAACTAGATCATTTCTCGAACAACGTGATCATTTCAGAATCACCTAAAACGGCACAACGCGATGGCTACGTTAATAATGCATTTGAAGACGGCCCCCAGAAAGCTACAGATAAGGTGAATGATAAACTTAACGTGCGTATACATATCATATATGTATACATTTAATACTATATAAATGTTAAAACTCATAACTGTTGCATTTATAATATGGATAGCCTCAACATGTACTTATTTTTTTTTTCAACTAAGTGTAGTGATTTTGCTAAAATCGCACTGGTATAATAAAATAAAACAAAAATGTATAAATGGTTAATACTCGTAAATGCAATATATATATATATATATATATATTAATACAATTTAATTAATATATTAATATATTCTATTAATATAATAATATATTATTATTATTATTATATTATGTTATGTAATTTAATTAAAAACCAACTAATATATTATATATTACCAATTTAAGTTAATTGATTAAAAAAATCAATAAAATAATAAATATTATATTTACTATTCAAAAAAATTATGCGTAAATAAATAATATAAAGAAAATGCGTTACCTGAAATACAATTAGTTTTAAATTATAGTATTAATTCATAAGGTAAAAAAAAAAAAAAAAATTATAATAATATGATATTTAAATTAGCGTTTGTCAACAACATAATATATGTCAGTAATCGTTCGAAAAATATACATGCAATAAACACATTTTAACTGCCATATTCTACACTGCTGGATCTTGATTTATGTTTGTTATCACTCAAATGTATTATTTTTGACCGATCTGCGATAATTTTTAATGGGTTTATTGTTAAAATCGACTTAATATAGTTTTTATTTTTAAGATATTTAAATATTACCTGTGTGACTATGTATGAATGATTATTCCTCTCGTCTCTCAAGGGTGTACATGCACACTCACACATACACACATGAATGAAAACATCACAGTGACAGATGAAACTTTGGTGTATAATTATACACGTACAAATGTTTTTAACCTTCAATATAATTTGTTGTTTGTTTCATGTTTTATATGTGGTATATGTTTGAACAGGGGACTCTGGTGCCACGGGCACACGATACCACTGTCATTACTTCCGCAACATTAGAGAACCAAATTACAAAACTGGATGAAGACAATAATGGGGTGGTGGCCATTAATTTGGAAACGAAAGAGAAGAAGCGGAAAATACAATCTGTCGGATGGGATACAAAGAGAAGCATAATTTTTTTCTGTCTCATACTGGCTTTTGATGTATGGGCAGCGATATTTTACTGTTTCAAAACAAACATACTAACTAATATTTTTAATTAAACTGATTAAAATATTATTTCCATCATAATAAATTGAAATTTACCGGTTAATAACATTATTTTACGTTTATAATAAATATATATTACTTACATAGTATGCGTAGAAATTGCGTGCAGAGCAATAAATTAATAAAAAAATTTAGTATCAATATAAAGGTTTTATGCATTCATTTTGTCTTACATAAATTGGAAGAATTATATAGTTTATGTTTATGAAATGTCAGTCGAATTTTTAGCTAACCAAACGAAATCTTGAAAACAATTTTCCTGTAATACAAAAAAAGATATAATGTTCAAAACAAACAAAAATCACATTTCATCATAGAACACTAGAACTTAAAGGCATAATTCGTCAGCTGCGATTATAATTTACAATATTTTTGTAATACGGATCCTTCTATCTTTTCTATTATCACTTTATTTAAATTTTTCAACAATATTATGATATAAAGTTAATATATTAATATAAATATATATTATTATAAATTTATATCCTTTTACGTCCGAACCCACATGGATCCCACATCCGATGAGTAGTTTTGACTAGATTCAATATAATATGAAGATTAAAAAGAATGAGTTAAGAATAGATTTTTTAACTTTTTGTTAAGTTTATGCTAACATCGTAGAACACGCATTATGGATAAACTATCTATGCGTGGTGTTCAGTTGTTAATCATAGTAAATGTCAGTTGGACCTCCTAGATTTTTTGCAAAAATATACTTTTGCCAACAAGTTCAACAGTACATTAGGTTATACGAGTCGTAGTAATACTTTTATTGCTATTGTTTCAAACATAAATATTACATATTTACACCATACGAGTTAACCAAAGTTAACTCCAGTCAATAAAATATACATTTCTATACGTACATTTTGTAATGAAATGCATTAATATAATATATATTATTATGATTACTATGACGGTTACTATCAAAACTCCGAAGACCTCTGAGTTATTCGCCTTAACAATTGAAGAAGTTCCGAATGCTGCATCCATATCTCAGATTTCCCGGTTCAGGATTTCATTATTGTTAATCATTTTAATTATATCGATGTACAATCTCATCCATTGTATAGGTACTCTCCCACCCGTTGTGCTTTATAATGCGTCTTACAGAACGTATAGTAATTAATGACAGTAGTTGTAAAAGTTTTAAAGAAGCTCATAATAACAAGGAGATATACAAAAAAATATTTTCCAAATAATTTGCAGAAATTATAAAAAAATATTTATGTGTGCTAAACTTTGAAAAAAGCATAATCGTAAAAGCACATCGTATGTTACAGAAGAAACTCTCCGAGAGTTTCATATAGCGATAATAAAGAATGGAAATTCGACAGGGCCGTCGTGCTTAAACCGATATTTTCGAAATTTTGTATTGTGTAAAATATTTTCCTCGAATTCTGTAAAAAGTATTCAATAATCGATGCCCTAATGGGAATACTCGAGGGACTCGCATTCCATCTCGGTGTACAAAAAATACATTTTATATTAGCTCTTAACTTTTTAATAATCTCAAAACGACCTTATAAATGTATAGTAATTATGAACTAAACTATATTTTCTTAAAATTTCAATCATAAATATAAGTGTAGATTTTCGCATAAAAGTATTAAAAAAAATGGTTTTATGCATAACGTACAACAATATTACACTTGATTTTCGAAGAATGTTTATTGAAAGGTTCTTCATATAATATTTTAATATCATTAATTATTAAAACAACCGTAAAAATTGGTAGGGGAATTTTTTTTTTGGAAATATTTATAAGTTCACAATACTGTTGTACATTTTTAATAATAATATTACGAGCGTGTTAATTTTAATGAATCGTAAAAGGTAAAACACAGCAATAATGCGTTGCAATAATATAATTAAAATACTCGTACCACGAAAACAAGATTATTTTATTATCTTGAAACCAACAACATACAATCATACTTTTTGTTCCATTCGTAAAATATTATGGCAACGTCGAATCACGTTCATCGAATTACAAGGAACATAGTTATAGCAAGGTTATATTTTATGTAAGAGCAGGGAATTTCACTAATCTTAAAAGTTGTCTTAACGCTCAAACGCTGAACCATTTTATGATAATTTTACTACGGAATCACTGTTTTTTTTTTCTCAACAGATTCCGCCTCATTATTCATGAAACACGCGGGACAGTAATTATAAATTCCAAAACTGACCTCTTTCTGGAGTAGATACCATCTGTGTTCGGTGTTCACTTATCATAATTATCAAAATCCGTTCTGGGTTATCACTGTTCAGCGCCAAGACAAATGTTATGTGCATAATATTCCAATATTCCACCTTAGCAATAACATTGGTTTAACCTATTTTAAAATATGCTCCCGGGAAATGTATAATTTTTTCGTACTTGAAAACTATTTTCGTATTATTATTGTAATAGGTAACTGCTATAGATCAAATTTATTTATGTAAAATCAAAAAAAAAAAAAAAATCAGATCGTTGTCTTTAGAAGAGGTTTGAGGTCTAAACATGATAAATGTTATCGGGCATATCCCTCCCCCCTTACAAGCCCTAAGTGTCGAGAACACATCGAATTTCTTCTTTAAGATTCCACAAATTTCGTGGTAGGTTTTGGTAACTTTGTTACATAATGTATTCACATAAGAAAAAAGAACAGGTGGGCCTCGCTTTGCTGTAAAGTTGGGGGTGGAGTGTACCTCGTTTATAGGATAGGTCATTATTACAATGGATTTGTTAAATTTGAATGCAATGATATATATCATTGTATACGAATAACGATTCTGAACGGAGTTAATATGTTTGTC
>JAIPRK010002415.1:0-20320 GCA_025469195.1 Chaitophorus viminalis | reverse complement strand
CTATCAAATTAAATGCTAAAGGTAAACTCGACCGGCGGCATTATATTCTTGATAATATTTAAGATGTAGAAAAAAATACACAGTGCAGCCAACAATAATATTTTAGCCAGGAAATGAGAAAATATTTCGATTTTTTTACGTACGATTTTTCATAATGTTTTTTTTTTTATAATCATTTATTGATGAAAACTACTTATAGTTATTAGAATGAAAATATTTTTATCATATTCTACAGAACTTACCGATTGCGATCAATATCAAACAATATGAATATACTAAAACAGTAACTGGGGAAAAATAATAGAATTTCATGTCCATTGTAATGGACAATGGTAGTGAAAGGGATAAAATATATAGTGGCAAAGTAATACATAATTTAAATATGTTATATTATAACAATATGTGCAGTGTTATAATTTTATAAATTCTTTAATACATGTATAAGCTTACAAAGAAAAAATAACTATTAATTAAATGTGTATTTAGATGGCTAGGATCAGTACGATTCGGACAACAGTTTACATCAATCACATTTTGTCAACAAAGAATATGATGGCTGTTTTCTCTTTGAGGATTGACAGATTTACTTAATCCAATGACAAATTAAATAAAATAAATTCGGGTATGATTGACTTTATATCCGTGCTAAAATATAAAACTAATTTTAATATATGTTTGTTGGCTAATTTCACTGTATTAATGCAGTTGCCATAACACTCAAAATTTAATTATTTCAAATGTCAAGTTAAATATGTATGTGCTTATTTGTAGCTCAGATATGTAAGGACTAAGGAGAACTTCAAAGACCAAATATTCTATGAAAATGGTTTCATACTGTGCAGTACACAAAATATATATCAACTAGCTGGAGCATTTTATGAAATTAAATTTGATGAATTTTTTACAATGTAAATATGTCAAAAATTAATGATGTGAGTATTTGGTACTGTTCATTTTTAATGCTGTTTTATTTCATTAATTTATTATAGGTGATCAAATAAAGGTTCATGAATCAACTGCAAATAGAACAATGGATCTTATATCAATATGTTTAGCAAGCTTCCCTCTTTTGTTTATCAAAAAGTATAAAAATAAAACTTATAAGCAAGAATATACAATAAGACTTCAAACTGCATACAGTTATTGATGCGATGGATTGTAAACATCATTATACAATATCCAATGAATTATATTGAAGATCTTAATTACAGAAAATGTTTTTCCTATTAATGTGTCAGCTATTTTGAACAGTCAAGTTGTCATAAAATATATAGTGGCAAGGTAATACATTATTTAAATTTGTTATATTATAACAATATGCGCAGAGTTATAATTTTATAAATTCTATAATACATGTATAAGTTTACAAAGAAAAAATTACTATTAATTAAATGTTTATTTAGAAGGCCAGGGTTAGTACAATTCGGACAACAGTTTACATCAATCACATATTGTGAACAAAGAATATGATGGCTCTTTCCTCCTTGGGGATTATCAGATATACTGAATCCAATGACAAATCAAAGAAAATAAATTCAGGTATTATTGGGTATACATATGACAATAATTTGTATATATGTTTGTTGGCAAATTCTACTGTATCAATGCAGTTGCTATAACACTCAAAATTTAATTATTTCAAATGTTAAGTTAAATATGCATGTGCTTATTTATAGCTCAGATATGTAAGGAGAACTTCAAAGACCAAATTTTCTATGTAAATGGTTTCATACTGGGCAGTACACAAAATATATATCAACTAGCTGGAGCATTTTATGAAATCCAATTTGATGCATTCTTTACAAAGTAAATATGTCAAAAATTAATTATGTGAATATTTGGTACTGTTAATTTTTAATGCTGTTTTATTTTATTAATTTTTTATAGGTGACCAAATAAATGTTCATGAATCAACTGCAAATAGAGTAATGGATTTTATATCAAAATTTTAATAAGCAATAATATTATTTTTTTATCTGAGTTTTCTTAGGAATTAGATAGGGCACTAGTTATATAAGTACTTATGATATTAGAGGACCTTAAGTCTGAAATTAATATTACCGGATACGCTTAAAACATTTTATAAAATAGTTATACACCATAAATATAAATACATATAACGTACCTCAATTTAAGTATGAATAATCTAATTGAGTCAACAGTTTTAGGGCATGTGTATTGTTAATACTTTATAGATGGTCTTCTCATACCTTAAAAAAATGCTCACATGATTGAATAAAAGTTTTCCAATCATTGCAAATGTCATGTGTTATTGCAGTGTCGGCCTGGCCATGGCTGCTGGGCCGCAAACGCGTCCTGGGCCCTCGGCCGTATTTGTGTTGGGGGGGGGGCCCGTTCAAGATCGTACTCAGAAATATAAATATTGGATAATGAATATTATTATTAATAATAATATTGTAAGATTTTATCATTTATAATATTATTATGTATTTATGTGATAACTTTTGTTAACTGTGTGCGTGATTATTGTTATCGTAAATAGTAGATTAGTTTTCGACCTCCATATGGAAAAACTAATGTACCATGTACCTATATTTAGAACAGTTTTACTGCAATTTTCTGATTATGGCGGTATATCAATATCACCCAACCCTGTGTGGTGTGTTCGTTTTGTTTTTAATTATTTATGTTATCATTCGATAATCAATGTGAGCACACAGTTATCACAATGAGATGTGTGTAGTGTTATAAAAATTATATTATAACATAGTATTGCTCTAAATTCAGTCATCAAATATGAAACGTGTTTACATGTCAGGTTATAAAAAAAGGATTAAGAAAAATAACCAATTGCTATTAGAAGTCGGATCTTCTTTAAATCAAACAAAAATTAATTTTTTCCCAGTGCCCAAACAACAATTTTGGACTGAAGGTAAGTGTATCGAAAAAACGTTTTTTTTATATAATAATTTTTTTTTTTATGCAGAAAGCAATGTTATCGAATGTCCTAAAGAAATTCAAAACAGTGAATCTTCTAGTTATGTTGTAGACACAAATGGTAAAATTATTATTAAAATATTCATTTATTTAATTTCATCCCAGATAACAATTGTGTAATGATAATAATATAATATTATTATTATTACAGTACACAAATATGATTAGAAATATAATGTTATAATAATAACATTATTATGATATTTACATAATATATTTTCGGTAATTAAATTATATTATTATTTTAATGTTTTTTATATACGGTTTTAATAATATTATTTTAAAAATATTGTAATACAGTTATTATAATATAATTTTGATAATATTTTTATATAAATCAAAATTGTGGCGAAGACCCGCGATGAAGTAATTAAGTACTTATTATCGTGTTAATGCGTAATAGCATTATTTCTTTCATGATGTAATTTAACTTTTTAAACCATAATTATTTGTAAAATATTGTCTAGTGATCGAAGAAGTAACGATATACCACCAATACTAACTGGCAACTGGTATACGTATTTTATTATTACAATAATTGAATATCATATTATGGGTAGACGCATGATAAAATAAGTTTATTTACGACTTACGAGTAGGTAAAGTATAGTAGTATAACATTATAATATATGCATCTATGTAATAGTTTATATTGCGATTATCATCATATAGTCCATAGTATGGATAATTTTATCTAAAATAAATGGAAAAACCCACAGCAATCCGATCGGCTGACGGAGACCACGATAGTATAATCGATATTACACGTCCCCACGCCTCCGACCATTATTTCCCTTGCCCGCGCAGCTGAACTTCCCAGTTCCCGACGATACGTAGCACAGCTATTATAACTTTTATAACACTGAAGATTGAATACTCAATAATTTTCTCAAACCTCATGTGCGGCGTTTCTGCGTTAGCGTTTATTAATTATAAGTATTTGGCTTTTTAAAATTTAAATTGTGAACAATTGACAACTATTACTGTAAACTGAACAGTAATAACAACAATTTACAGTCAATGTACCTACCGTTGTAAACCATGAAGTGTAAATTGAGTAATACTGTTAACAGTTTAATAAAACTAAACCTTACAGTGGCTACATCAAAGCTATACGTAAATAATATTATATTTTATAATCAAAATTCAATTCAGTATAAGGTACGTATATTAGGTATTATTATTTATTATAATTATTATTACTAATTTAAGATAACTTAACCTAGATATTACTTTAAAATTCGTAATATTCATATATTATGCATTAAATACAAACCAATATTATTTTTGAATAATTTTACAGTATAATTAAAATAGTATGTAGTACCTAATAAGTAAAGCTATGTAATATCACAGTACTTCTGCAAAACCAACAGTTTTTATTATTGCATTTTATTTCAGATAAAAATACTCTAAACTACCTGTATTTATTATTAAAAATGAAAAAACTTTTTTATAGTTCCCGTACCAAAAAACAACGAATGAAAGAAGAATTCGATTTTTTTTTCTGGTAATAATAATTTTAGAAACAAAATACTTGTTAATAATGATCAAATCCCAGATAAAAGTATTTTTTTTGGCTTGAATAATATTTGTCAGGAGGTATCACAATGTCCAAAAACTATTATAAGTTTACCGCATGTAGATGTTGACCATTTAGATTATGAATGCATCAATTCAAATAATACAAATGATTATGTATTATTACAAAATGAGTCAGATAGTAGCAGTACATCAGGGTCAGATAATTATAGCAGTATGTTTAGTTCTATTAATTCTGAAATATCTCAATGGGCATTAATGCACAAAATTCCACATAATTCTATTAATGATCTTTTATGTATATTAAAAAAACATAAATGTTTTTCCATGTTGCCTAAAGATGCAAGAACATTATTAGGTACTAAACCAGTAACAATACAAAATATGTATGAAGTTAAACCTAGTAAATATTATCACTTTGGTCTGGAAAATGGTATTATTCGTCACTTTTTATCTAATAATTTAATACAGCGAGAGATCAAGCTCGTTATTGGTATAGACGGACTTCCTATTTCTAAGAGCACTTCTACCCAATTTTGGCCCATTCTGGCATATATAAGACCAAATTCAAACCTTGTGTTTCCTGTAGGATTGTATAGTGGTACAGATAAACCGTGTGATAGTAATGAATATTTAAAATACTTTGTAAATGAAGCTCAACATTTAATCATAAATGGTGTTCGCATTCATAATAAACTATATAGTATCATAATTGATGTATTTTGCTGTGATGCACCAGCAAAATCATTTGTCTTAAAAATTAAGAGACACGGTGGTTTTTTTTCTTGTTCACGGTATGAGATTGAAGGCGAATACAAAGAAAATAGAATGTGTTTTCCTTACAGTGAACCAAATGAAAGATCTAAAACAAGAACTCGTAGTGATTATAAAAATAGAACTCAAATTAGTCATCATATTATATCATCTATTAATTCTTGCATTAGTGAAATTCCAAAACTTGATATTGTTAATAATTTTTCACTAGATTATATGCATTTGATTTGCCTTGGTGTAACAAAAAAACTAATTTTATTATGGATGAAAGGGCCGTTGCGAGTTCGTTTGCCTTCTATTAAAATTATTCAGATTTCTAAATTACTTGTAAACTTGCGATTACATTTTTGTTGTGAATTTTCCAGAAAACCACGAAAATTAGAAGAAGTATGTCGATGGAAGGCGACCGAATTTCGCTCATATTTGTTGTATTTAGGTCCTATTGTTTTAAACGGTATAGTGAATGATTCTTTTTTTAAACATTTTATGGCCCTTAACATAGCTATGATAATACTTTTAAGTCCTCATCACTGTTCATTTGTAGATTATGCATGTGAAATGTTAAATTATTTTGTAAAAACATTTGAAAAGATTTATGGTCAACATTTAATGTCACACAATGTACATGGTGTACTCCATTTAACTGAAGATTATAACAATTATGGATCATTGGATAACTGTAGCACATTCCCTTTTGAGAATTATTAAAGTATGCTCAAAAACCCACATAAACCTTTAGAACAGGTTATAATGAGATACAATGAAGGGGATAATTTAAATTCTACCAGTACTAGTGAAAAAGAACCACATGGCTTATTAAGGCCACATAATAAGGGATCATTATTAAATGGTATAAGTACTAATCCCCAGTATAGCAGTTTTATATTGGGTAATTGTAAAATTAAAAGCAAAATTGATGCGAATTTTTATTTCTGTACTAAAAATCATGAAATTGTCAAATTAGTAAATATAAGCTATTCAAAAATTTCTGGAAATGTAATTTTAATTGGACAACAGTTTAAGGAAAAAGAAAATTTCTATTTACAACCAATAAATTCATCATTATTTGAAATATATAGGGTAAAAAATTTATCTAATAATTTGAAGCACTGGAATATAAGTGAGGCTAAAACAAAAATGATGATAATGCCTTGTAATGATGAACTTGTTGCTGTTCCATTACTCCACTCTATTTAGTTTTATAAACAATACAATTTTAAGCTAGGTATAATTTAAGTATAATTAAATGTATTTATTTACTAGGGTTAAAAAAAAATTTTAAACAGGAAAAAATATTTTATATTTTTTAATAGTTGTATATTTAGAATTTAATTTAGAATTGTAATATTTTCCCTTCTGACAATATAATTCAAGTATAATTTTTTGATTTTCAATAATAATACAATACTCTTAAAGCTGTATTCTGATAAGATATTTATGAACAATGTGGTGAGTCAATAGTAACAAGTTAAAATGTTTAACTGACCTACCAACCTATATAAGTTGTAATTTTAACTTAACATATTTAATTTCTTAACTATAGATATTTAATATGTGGTCTATTGTTAAATTTATTGATGAACATACAATTGAAGTTGTGCCAGCGCATTGGGTAAAGAACAAGTGCGCTTGGCCAAAAAAAAAAATGTAAAATCCAATATTGAAAGAAAAACGATTCGAAATACTTTTGATTTTAAATATTATTCCTCTAGAGTAATTAAAAAAAGCATTGGTACGATTTTTTATTTTTAAATAGTCATTATTTTTTAGAAATTAATTTACTAATATTAAGATTAAATGAAAAACATTAAACTATTAATATTTTTTCTTAAGCTTTTAGTGTCTTTATATTTATTTTAATATGTTTAGAAACTTTACAAGTGGCTAGGGCTAAATTGAAGACTGCTGAATATACTTCAGACTTATCAACAACTGAAGAAGTTTGTTATAGAGGAAAAACCAAAAAAACAACAATTTCTGACCCTCCATTATACTCATCACATATGGAGACTTCTAGTGTTCAAAAAGGTAAACAAGTATTTAAGATTTTAATGTAGACTATATTTGAGATACCAATACATTTATTATTTCAGATAGTGTTAATAATAAATTTGAGACTTTTGAGAGAAGTTTGAAAAGTGTACCATTAGCAAAAACATTCAAAAGAAAGCTTTTTGGCTCCAATTATATTGTTGAAGGTAGTAATTATATACTATTAGACTTATTAATTATAAATCTATGAACAATTTGTATGTAATTTGTATATTTAGAATAAGGAATAAAAAATAATTCTTTAAGCTTTAGATATTGAAGTATTCACTATTAAGTATTTTAATGTTGGATTTGTGTATATTTTAGATGACTCAGATAATTTCATCCCAAGTCGTTCACTCAATTTAATACGTCATACCAATGAAATTGAAAGAAATTCAAATGGTTCAAATTCTCCTGGTGAAACATGTAAATCTACTAATTATTATCAAGCTAAGAATTCTACACGCCAAGGTACCTGAATACTTGTTTATGTTTTAAGATTAATTTTATATTGTAATACTTCATAGGTATATGTTATTAAAATCATTATATTTATATTATTCATTTTTTTATTAATTCAGTGCTTTCACTGAACACTTCTCAGATGTCTAATATAGTAAATAAACCATATGCTAATTATTCTGCTCAACCGGATTTTACTGGTAATTCCCTAGGTAATTATTAATTTAGATTTTAGACAAAAATAAAGTTTATAATATTTAACAGTTAATATTATTTTTTTTAGCTTCAAATGTCAAACAATCTATTGTTTATACTTCTTCGTCCCCATTTAAAGTAACTTTGGAAATTAATGATGACTATCCATCAAACAATATGATGAATGAACCGCAAAAATCAAATATTTCTGGTATAATATAAAAAATTGTATAATAACTAATAAGTGATCAAATCAGTATAAGTATATGAACTATAAAATGTAAAAATGTGTGATCCAGTTCTTTATGCATTTAAAATTGTTGATAGTTCAAAAAGATGTAGTTTATTTATGTTGTTGGTAAGTTTTAGAAGTAAGCATTAATTTCAACGACACATGTAGTCATGTAGATAATTTTCATAAATGAACACACAATAAGGTTGAACTATATATATATATATATATGATCTTATAAAATATTAATTAGGTATTTCTGCATCTCAAATACTTAAAGTTAAAGCCAAGCTAAATAAATGTATGTATATGTATAGATCAGCTGTTTATATTAAATAGGTAGTCATAAAATATAATAAAAAATTTCAATTAAATTTCGTTACTAAAACACCAATTATTAATTGTATTCACTTTGCATTTTTATATATTTTTTATGCACAACAAAATAGGGAATATATTAGGTTGGTAATTTTTAGGTTCAAGTGGTATAAATAGAAGATACACAGAGAAGCATGTGTATAAAGAAGGGTCTACTGGGAGGTCTACACCTTTACTACAAGATAACATTGAAATAGTGGCACCATCAGTACTTCATTCAACTTTACAAAGCTCTGATACTGGTTAGTATAAATTATAAGTGTCCTTCTATTTATTGGTTTATTATAAATTGGTTCTTATTGTTAAGTACCTTTAATTCTTTATTACAGAAATTGTTAAACGTATATTACAAGTAGTTTTAAAAATAAGGTATGATGTTGAAAGCTTTGGTCAAAAACTGCAACAAATTGATAAAAAAATAGAAGTTGTTTAATTAAATCAGCTGTTAATGAATCAACTTATATTGAAACAATAAATCAAGAAAACGATTTTGAATCTCTACTTCCTTTAATGAATGAAGATGATCTTAATATGTTTGAAAACAAGCTCTCTGATAGAAGTTTCGGATTGAATGTGGTAAGTTTAAATAATGTACAATCTGTATGTTTTTAAGTATACAAATCCAAATTTAATGTTTTTCAGGTAAATGGCCTCAAGCGTTTAGTTGGAAAAACTTTAGCTTCATCAATACGCCAAGTAATGCGTAAACTATTATCTGATGAATTATTAAAATACTATAGTTACATTGGTCAAAAATAAAATAAAATATTCTCGACATTGTCATCTTGTACAATTATTTTTGGTAAGATTGTTATAGTATACTTATAGTGACCATATAGGTACATAGTATTAAAAAAAACTGTTTTAGCAGACTATGTAGTTGTAATAATACATACATATTAACACCAATATAATACACCAGCGTTTCTCAAAGTGTGGGTCGCGACCCACTGGTGGGTCGTCAGTCAATTTTTGGTGGGTCGCGAACAATTTTTACGTGGGTAATAAATAATAATTCATGTTTTCAAATTTTATAGATTTCAAGAAATTGGATGAATTGTGAGTAATAATGGTAACTAATAATTCGTTATATATTTATTACGATGGATATTAAATTGTTATTGGAAGAATTCCGCGATAAAATACGATTAAGTCGCAACTCGACAACAACGACTATCAGTCGTTAGTCACTAAGTTGTACCTGCGCTTGCTGGTTGTTATTTTATTTACCGTTTGTGCAAGTTTATAATACGTATAGTACTATAGTTTATAATACGGGTGTTTTGTGAGTTCGTTTTGGTGCTATTTCTGCAACAAATTATCAACAAAAATTTGATGATGGATAAATGGTTGATGAATAAGCGAACATTTGAAACCACTGAAGATGAACCCTCAACTTCGAATTTAAATATAAAACGAAAAAAAGTGACGAGAAAGTATGATTTAAAATACCTGAAAATTGGTTTTTCTTGGAATGATGATATTGATGATCCACGACCACAGTGTATTATTTGTTATGAAATGCTTGCAAACGAGAGTATGCGTCCTAATAAACTACGTCGACATATTGAGACCAAGCATTTTGATCTAAAAGATTAAGCAAAAATTAAGCAGTTTACCAAGGTAAATGAAAAAGCTATGCACGCTTCTTACCTGATAAGTTTACGAATCGCAAAAGCTGGTAAACCGCACACAATCGGAGAGAATTTAGTGTTGCCAGCGATAAAAGATGCAGTTGGAGTAATGTTTGGTGACAAGAGTTCAAAAGACGTTGAAATGATATCACTATCAAATGATACAGTTGAACGTAGAATTAATGAAATGTCTCAGTGGACAGAAGATGAGTTAATTCAAAGAGTTCGTAAAAGTAGCTTTTTCTCGCTACAACTAGATGAATCTACCGATGTTCAAGGTTTATACAAGCTGCTTGTATTCATACGTTATATATGGAACAATGGACCTCATGAAGATATGTTGTTTTGTGAACCAATTATTCGAGGTACTAGCGAAGAAATCTTCAACACCCTTGATTCTTATGTCAATAAAAAAGGTCTTGATTGGATGAAATGCGTCGGATTATGCACGGACGGTGCTAGAGCTATGTGTGGTAAAAATAGTAGTGTTGTAACTCGAATGCTTGAAGTTAGTCCGAATGCATTGTGGACTCACTGCAATATAAACAGAGAAGTTTTAGTATCAAAACACATGCCGGATAACTTAAAAAAAAACGTTTTGAACACTTCTGTGAAAATAGTCAACTTCATTAAGACAAGGCCATTGCAATCACGCTTGTTTGAAAAGTTGTGCGAGGAGATGGGAAATTCTCATAGATCACTTCTTTTACACACTGAGGTACGTTGGCTGTCAAGAGGGAAAGTATTAACACGACTTGTGGAACTCCGTGAAGAAGTTGCATTGTTTCTAAAAAAAAAAACTGATTTGGCACAATTTTTGTACAATGAAGAATTTATTCTGAAGCTCACGTATTTAGCTGATATATTTTCGAAACTTTACGAACTAAATTTATATTTACAAGGAACACAAGGAGCCGATATTTTTGCGGTTCATGACAAAATTAAAGGTTTTATGAAAAAACTTACTTTATGGCAAAGCAACATTGAAAAGCAAAATTATGAATGCTTTGAATCATTTCAAACTTTCATAACTGAAAATGATATAAAAGTAGCTGATGACATAATTAGCCATATCAGTTTGCATTTAATTTCGTTGAAAGATAATTTTAATTTTTACTTTCTTGAAGAAATGAAAAAATATGAACAAAATAGCTGGGTTGTGAATCCGTTTCAGAAATCTATATCCACTGGGATATCGACAAAAGCCAACGAAGAACTCATAGATTTATCAGAACATTCATCTTTAAAACTTCAATTTAGCCGCAATAATGTGATTCAGTTTTGGCTGTCGTCTTGACAAATATTTCCAATTCTTTCAACTGATGCTATAAAAATACTAAAAATACTACTCCCTTTCTCATCTTCATACATGTGTGAAGTTGGATTTTTAGCAATGGTGGGCATCAAAAACAAACATCTAAACAAGCTAAAATTATCGAACTTCTTACGTTTGAAAATAACTAAAATTGACGTCTATGTCATTGCTGTTATTAACCATAATAGAAAACAAGCACACACTTCGCATACACCTCATTATTAAAAGTACATTTGTAAAAATATATTAATGTACTATATAAAATTAACCTATAAAATACTAAATACCTAATAAAAATGTATACATATTTATATGATACAAATTTTGTTTTTTATTACCTACTTTTTGAAAAGTGAAACAATGTGGGTCGCGAAAAATTTTTCGGGGGAAATTTGGGTCGCAGTACTAAAAAGATTGAGAAGCACTGCTCTATTAGCATCTGTTTCAATCCACATAAAACAATACCCTTGTTTTCGCCCAATATCATAAATTGTAAAATTATAGCTGGCAAACTTTCTCTTGTAATAGAAACTACTAACTTCACTTTGCGGTGAAGTTAACACTTTTTGTAAATCAAATACAGCTACACAAAATTTGGGATCAATTTCAGCTCTTTCTTTATCTGCTTTTTTTATGTTTCTTGCTAATGTCTTGTTTAAAATATGGTCTTCATAAGAAATTGTAGATTCATTTTTTCTTCATCACTGGCAAGTTTGTACTGTTCGCACACATCACAAAGATCTTTCTTCGGCTTAAAAAAAAACAGATTAAAATTATTATTAAAAACATCATTATACTGCCTAAAAGTGGCATATTTTATTGCAGTAGAATTAGTAGGTTTTTCTTTCATCCATTCTGTGTATAATCTATACATTTTTGAAACAGATAGACCAGCTTCAAGATATTCCCTTTTTGAATCTTGTTTTATGTAATGAGACTCAACAACTGGGAAGCATGAAATGTGCTCTTTGATATCATTTTTGATATAATCCTGTATAGTATGAGGACGAGAGAGATGTTTGCCTCTCATATCTCTTTCTATAGTTGGTGAAGTTTTGAGTTTAGAAAGAGCGGTAGTGACTACTGTTTCAGAAATTCCCAAAGTCTGTTGAAACATCTTTTTGCAGACTTGAAATTCGTCATGGTTAATAGTCAACGTATACTGTCTAGAAAAGTTCCTGCGTGTTGCAGAAGAATTAGCTATTTGTTGTTTTTTGTTTATTACTTTAACATTTTGGGCAATGAAATCCTATTGCCTAGTATGTTCACCTAATTCCCAATATGCATCAAATATTGATTTATGATCAATATAGTTTAGTTTTTCATAACATTTACTACGACACTTTAGTATGCACGGTGGTCCCATTTTTTTTTCCTTTATTAGTATGTTTTTTCGGTTCACATGCTCTTTTCCTTTGTTTAGGAGAACTTTTGACTTGACATTTATCCATTCACCATTGTTTTTGGAGCGTTTTCTTTTTAATACTTTTTCTGATGACGGTATTGGCCCTTTTCTTTTGTGTTTCACTATAGGTGTAGTATTTTCTTAAATAAAATATAAATAAATTAGTTTAAATAAAACTGTAGGAATTATAATATTTAAAATGTGATACATATTACAATTAATAATATGATTTATGATAAATTAATACAAATTTAATTAATTAGCACGTCAAGCTTGAAATCGTGACAATATTCATAATAATTATAACGCAACTTAATTTTTTTTTTATAATACTAAGTTATAATTTAATTTATTTTTACAATTTTGACAATTACTTACAATGTCTGATACAAGTGATACATTTTCAACATCAGTCAAAACGCTTGAATTATTATCAGGTACATATTCAGGATCTTTGTCACTATCATAATTTATATTTGTATCATCTTCACTACAAGAAATAATATCAATATCTCTTGGAATATCTTTGTCCTATACAAAGTAACAATGTAAAATAATTATAATATTCATAAGTCATAACACAATACCTATAATATAATAGTATATAATTTAAAATGAAGAAAGTAGGAGGTTTGGAATATGGCATATACAATAATATGATTTTAGTAATTTAGATAAAACTATTGAATAATTTATTGTTTTAATAAAAAATATTACTCTTGGTAGGTATAATACACATTTAATAAATACCTATTCATTTTTATTAAAACAATATTATGTTTTATATTGGGTATTTACAATGTACTATGTTGATACCAAACAACACATTTTGTATAGGTACTTGAACATAATCAAATATTATGGAAATTTAAAAATTAAAAATATTAAAATCTGTATTTTTATTTATTGCATTTTTACCTTGTCTTCGATGACTACAATTTTCAATATGAGCATCAACAGCATTATGGTACTCTTCGTTACTGCTGATCATGCCATACGAATAGTAATTTAAAATGCTCTCTGAGTCACTACTTAAATCCTGAAAAATTTATATTGATAATTAAATAATGATAGGTACACAATATCACCTAATTTATTATACTATTAACGAGCTGAGAAATTTTAATACTACTTACGTTTTGTTCGCATTCATTTATTATAATATTATTCATTGTGTATTCCATCGCAAATGTAAAACAAACAAAATATTGTTAATAATTATAATTATATTCTAACAATTAATAACATTTATTAATATCTCAATATTGAATTAAATAATGTTAAATTATGAAACTTTTATAACTTGTTATCAATAATTATTGTGATTGATTATGCTAAAAGCTAAAACCCACAAAGATAAGCAAGCAGAAATCCAAAAATAGAATATTATAAATTATAATATTCAAGTTACCATAGTTTTCGTTGGTAATCTTGTTTAAACTTAGTAGTAACTCATGATAAGACTTTTTTCGAGGGAAATCATCATTTTAATATTTAGACATAATAATATTTTACAAGGTCTTTGGCTATAGTTGAGATACTGTTGTTTTCGTGGTTTTAAGAGAAAAAATTGCGCTAACAGATGGCGTTGCTAACTCAAAAACGAAAAAAAGTGAGTTACGACACTCTTCGTTGGGGGCGTCGATATGCTCCAACGCCCAAATTTGGCATCTGAAAAATCTAGCTGAACCCACACCATTGAATATTGAAATAGATGAAGAAAACATTAACCAAGGTTTGTAATAACTACTTTGTACTACATAAGCTTATGTCTAGTTGTTTGTGCTTCTCTTCCAACTGTATGGCCACCTTTTTGTACAACACTTCCATAGGGCTCGTCTTCACCTTTCCTTTACTAAGGCCACCTAATTTCTATAATTTATTCAAAATCTTCATACTAGTATTCATTATTCATAATATAAAATTCATATATTATGCACCCTTGCCTTTAAATATGTGTACAAAAATACTTTTAATCCATTCCTTCGATATCTTAACTTCTACTAACATCTTATTAAAAAAACCTGCTAAATGCCTTATGCATAAGTTACTAAACATCATCCATACCTCTAACTGGTACTCTTGGTCCTAACGCTTTCTTCTTTTTCATCTTTCTAACAGCACTCCACACTTCCTTGGCACTAATAAGTCAATCATACCCAAATTCCAGGATATATAAGCTTATGTAGGTACTTATTTAAATTAAATTTCAATGTAGAAGATAATATGAACACAGATCTAGAAAACGTAGAATTTGAAATCATAAGTTGTAGTTTCAATAATGAGCATGGTGTATTCACTGCACTCACTGAAAGTCAACAAATCCATACGACTACTGATATAAGGGACTCGACAAGTTCAAAAAGACCAAGTAAGTTACAGTGTTAATTAAAACATACATTTAAAAAAACTATAGGTATTTGAAAAATAGTAAAACTTTAAATGACTCTCCTGAACATTTTGGTATTTGTGGCATATCATATTTAATTTAATTTAAAACCCAAATGTGGCCACTGATTGTACCAATAAATAAAAATGTATTTTTTCTTTGTTTTAAAAATTATCATTGTTTCTTTTTCAATAATTTTTTTTTTTCTAGGAATGGTGAAGCAAAAACTTAGCATTCAGTTGCAGGCGGCTAAAAATTACTTCAATACAATTGCAGAAAAACAAGCTGATCCTATGGCATTGATGGCAGATTCCTTGTCGGTCATTGGAAAAGCCCTAAATACAATGGCTGATAACGATGCCAAAGGAACTGACAACGACATGAAGATGATAGCACTATATGAAAAAATATTGAAAAAACTGATTATATATTATATTATTTATTATATATATATAATATTATTATATTATATATTATATTATATTATATATAATATATAATATTTATGATAATATAAGAATATAAGGTGTTAAATAGTTTATTTAAGGTAAAAATTGTTAAAAATCTAAAAAATGTTATCTATTCAAATATAAAGACAAAGTATGTAATTATTTTTAATCAATTTAATCTTCTTCTTCCCATCTCTTAAATGATCAAACTGATCTAAAATATGTTTTTGAATTTGTTTAGCTACCGCTCTATTCCACATTGTTGATCAATATAAGGTATTTCTATGTTTTCATATATATTTTGACCAATTTATTCACCAGCTAACTCTTCTTCAGGGATTGGTAAATTATAATTGATTCGCATATTATGTAGAGTGGCACAAGCATTTTTAAATGTAGAATTGTAATTCTACCTGCTTTATCAGGAGCATACATAAGAACTCTTTGATAGGAAAGACACCTCCAAACACTATTTAATACATCAAAAAATCGTTCTACCACGTGTTTGGGCTTACAAAGAGTTTTGGTGTATTCAAATTGACGTGTCCCTTCCTGATAATGAGGTAATGGTGTCATGAGCCATGTTTCTAATGGGTATCCAGCTTCCAGCATCACCTAGGCAAAATAATTACATGGGTAAGCAATAACTACTTGGAAATTTAAAATTGGTATATAATTTACATACTAATAACATGACTTACCAATTAACCATGTACGATGTTCTCCATTGTTATAATGAAATTTCATTCCACGTCGTACGGAAGACATACTTCATATATATGAGTCGTTGCGAGCTCCAGGATACCTTGAATTTATGTTTAAAATTTTCAAATCTGGGTCAACAATCTTATGAAAAAAAATTCATTATACTAGTTTTAAATTTCATAAACAATATTTATTTTACACAAAACAGGTAATACTTACTGCTTAAACGTTGAGCGAATGATTTCCATGGTGATTAACGTATGCTTCTTCATAGACAATTGGAGCGAGAATATTAATATGGGTACAATCAATTGCTTCTAAAGTACCTTCAAAAAGCTGAGGTGCAGCTTAAAATTTTTCTCTACCTTTTTGTCGTTCAACAGCTGTCATTGAGAACTTTACCCACTGTCTCAAAAGACGCTGGTTAATAGCATTTGTCACACTACTAATAGATCGACTTGCAAATGGCTGGCTTATGTTAAGGATAGAATTACCACCCAAACCTCTTTGGTATCTACCTTAAGCGTAAAAATGAACAGTAACTAGGAACTAAAAAAAAAATACAGATAAATATTTAATAGACACTTCATTTACATAAAAGAAAAACAAATTGTAACTACATTGCAGTCTTGTAAAGTATGCGAGTAATAGTATATAGTATAGTTATAGTATTTAGAATACTTTTTAGATATATCTGTATTTAAAAATCAAATACTTATCAAAATTGATACAAAATTAACTTACTTGCATTTCTGGAGATAATCTTGAAGAACGTTGACCTTGTAATAAAGGTCTAATAGCATTTATCACGTCAAATGCTAGTTCGGGACTTATTCGAAACATAAATATAAATTCTTCACGAGGGTGTTCAAAAGGATCTTATGTATCTCTCAAAACCCTTCTTTCGATTTGCCGTTCTTATAATCTAACTCTTTCCTCCAACAGCATCAGTTTCCACCTTAAAAATTCTAGAGCCATGACGTGTATCTGAGAGAACGATCGTACTAAGAAGTTAGACAAAGCTGGGCAAGTTAGTCACTTTTTTCAACTAGGTAGTTAAAGTTAAGTTACTTTAATATTAAAAATAACTGAAATAGAATATAAGTTAGTTTCTGAAAATAGTAACTTAGTTAGTAATAGTTATTAATAATTACTTCCAAAATCGCAAGATTAAAATTTGAAAATTGTATATAGGTACGAATGCACGAAAACAGTTATCAATGATAACACGAAATATAACTTTTTACTTTTCTCCATCGCCGGTAAGTATTAACGAGGGGTCTTCATGGGTGTATTATGTTAACAATATTTTATTTTCACTATCGACAGTTTTAACGAAAATAGTTGTTAGGTTAACGAATAACTGTAGTACAGAATCGCTTTAATCGATAATATTCGATATGAGAATTTTCGTTAGCTTATCGAATCGAAATTTGTCGTTAAGCTAGCTTAACGAGTTACAGAATACCGCTGCTGGTGACATAAAACTATATAATTCAGTCAATTTCTAAGTTATAAGTAACATTATTGAAAATGATGAGTTGAAATTAAAAGTACAGACTTTGTATCGATAATTATGGATAAAACCATTGTATTTAAATCTCAGTTATCTAACATTTTACGTTACATGACTTATAAAGGCGTACAAGCACGGTTTTTGGGATTCATAGATGTTAGTTCAGATCGTTCTCGGAATTTGTTTATCCGAACATGTATTTTATTATTTACAAGAATATAAATGTGAAAAAACGCTAGTGGCACAAACGTATGATGGGACGGCCGGCATGTCCGGACAACATAATGGTTTACAAACACTGGTTCGGTTAAAATGCAAAAATGCAATATTTGTTCATTGTTATGCACATAAACTTAATTTAATTTTAAAACAATCTATTGATTATGTAAAATAATATAAGGAATGTAAGATATTTTTTATTACACTCTGAACTTTCATCATTATTTTCAAAATCAACAAAAAGAGTAAATGCTCTTGATCAAGTAGTCAAAGAGATTTCCTTCTGCCGCTCCAACTCGATGGAATTATAATAGTACACTCAATTGACATGATGACTGAGTATAAAGAAGAAATTTTAAACCTCATGTATTCAATAGTAGAAAATGGTGACAAGTGGGATAGTGAAACACTATTATGTGCAAGAGGATTTTGTAAAACAATTCAAGATTTTGATTTCAATTTTTTTCTTTTAATATTCGGAAATATTTTACCACGAGCAACAATTATTTCTAATACAATGCAAACAAAAATATTCGACGTGACTTATTGTAAGGAAAAAATTTTAGATTTCGTTAATCATTTAAAGATTATGAGAAATGATTTTGACCGTACTTGGAAAAAACGGAACATGAGCACGCAGATTGGGTGCGATTTGATCGTACGTATACGTACGTTTAACTTCGACGTACGAAATAACCCGAACTTATCCGGATTTCATTAACGTTCATACGTCAGAAATGTGACATCATCAAAACACCGACTATTTTACGGACAAAAATGTGTTCAGTGTGCGCACTTAATTCGCACATTTTTGTATAAAACAAATTCGTAATATTCGTATTCTATGTGCGCGTGGCCCAAGTATTGTTAACACCGTGAACTAGTGTGTGTATGTTATTGTCATTTTCGTGCGACGAAACGGTGCGTTGCGCTGCTGCAGCATCGATCAGTGACAGCGGTATGACTCCGTGAATCGGCCAGCAGCGTAACGTACGGAAATATGTTCGTTATTCAATGTCCTATGCATAGGGATGTCCAATTGGATATCAAAATCGATATATCGAAGTAATCAATATCGATATATGATATATATCAAATTCAAATACCGATATATCGATAATATTAAAAAAAAATTATCATTTATAACTTAAAAGTTAATGACTGATGTACAAAAAAAAACAATACATTATACAATATGTATATCATATTATAATATACCAAAACATTTTTTTAGTTTTTTTTCTTTAACAGTAAACAAATAAACAAATAAAATAACAAATACTATACTTAAGAGTTAGCTACACAAAGCCGCGGTCACACGGTGATAGTAAAACGTGATAGTTTCTATTGCCGCTATCACGATAGCTATTATCACTATCACTATGGTGTTCACACCAAATTACGTGATACTGTGATAGTACACGGTATTGTATTCATGTATTACATTGTATGTACACTGTACAGTAATTATAATTGTTTTTTGATCGCAAAAAATTTTACTTGTTGAAGCTTTTTTATTTATTTATGAGTTTAAAATGTCATCTGAACAAATTGAGATTGCTATTATATAAATAATCGAAGAATTACTAGTTATTAAGAGAAAATATGAGGGACGTGAAAAAAGGATTTGGGTTAAAAAATGGATTAAACGTAGAAATCAATTTGGTGCATCTAATACACTTTTAAAAGAGTTAGCTGCCGAAGGTCCAAAAAGCTACTTGAATTATTTAAGAATTAATGAAGAAATGTTCAATACACTACTTGAAAAGGTAAATATTTACCATCTGTATCAATTATTTTATATTTTCTTAGGATAATATGTTATTTATAATTACAACATAAATGTATCTTATTCCATATATTATTATATAAATGATTATTGTATTATTTAACCCTAAATAGATTAGACCCAGAATTCAAAAGCAAGATACGATGATGAGGTGTGCATTGCCTGCTAAGTTGAAGCTAGAAGTTACGTTACGTTACGTTACTTAGCAACTGGGGATTCTTTTAAAACACTGCAGTATATATATAGGGTAGGAAAATCTACCATATGTGCATTTTTACCTGAAGTTTTACATGCAATATTTGAAGAATTGCAGGAATATATTAA
>JAIPRK010002414.1:0-20324 GCA_025469195.1 Chaitophorus viminalis | reverse complement strand
CATGTCGATCAATAAAGAAATTTTCCAATTTAATAATATTACAGGTATTTATTTAAGTTTTTACACTACAATATTATTTGTTTAAGTCAGACTTTTATTCATATTTCAAAGTAATAATCATTTCATATATTAAAAGTAACTAATGTATTTTAGATTCTGAGTTGAGTAATGAATTTATTGTTTTATTTTTTTTTTTTTTTAATACAATAAAAATGCTTGGATTTTCTTCAGCATCTTTTCTGATAGGAAAGTGAATCTAGTACTTTAGGGTGGTCAAAAGCAAAACCGTCTCCACTCAGAATCGTTTTTTGTATAGGTTCTATTATATCATTGAATTCAAGTTAAATTGACTTTGAATTATATTGAATTAAAAATTATTATTTATAGAATTTTATAACTGGAAAATGATGCAAAAATTGGAAGAAAAATGTAAATATGTACTTATACAGGTAAGAAAAATTGTAAAGACGGTAGTAAAAGTTATTATGAATGTTGTCGTTCAAGCGCATATAAAGAGAAGGATAAAAAGGAAAGATCCACAAAATCTTAAGGAACTAAAAAAATAAACTATAATTGCACAAGTCATTTTATATTATTAGAGCCTTTCGATAAGGAAGGGTGTATTGCAACTGTTTATAGACAACATTATGAACATACAACTAATGAGCTTCAACATTTAGATATACCAATTAACAAAGAAATGGAAATTGCTTCAAAAATTTCTCTTACCACTGACTAAATTTACAAAATTATGTGTTGCAATCTTTTTAATTTATATATTCTGATTAT
Organism: Chaitophorus viminalis; assembly: GCA_025469195.1. Classification (NCBI taxonomy): domain Eukaryota; kingdom Metazoa; phylum Arthropoda; class Insecta; order Hemiptera; family Aphididae; genus Chaitophorus; species Chaitophorus viminalis. The sequence continues at coordinate 19,535 of JAIPRK010002414.1, read as the reverse complement.
TATTTTTATTTATTATTATTGACTAAAACTATTCTATTATTATTCAAAAATGTTTCACAAACTACACTACTACTGTTGATTTTAGAATATAGTAAATTCTAACTTCTAAGTATAGTATATTTGTATATTCTAAAATCAATCCTACATTCCTACTCAGAGTACAACATTATAATTTATAAGTTACCAAGTTAGCTCTTATCAGTTAGTAGGTTCTAATTGGTAGTTGCTACGTGCGCCATGCGCGATACCTCGATTGCGCAATACGCATGCGCACCATGAACGGTGCATTCCTGTATTTAAACGCTCCTGGCATACGAAATGGCGATAGTAGATATAGAATCTCCTGAAAACGGGATTTCGGAAAAGCCAAGGACTGTGGACATGATGATACCCAGTGCATCCAATCGCAAATTTTCACGTTTTATGAAAGAGGATATATAATATATAATCTGTGATACAACTGTCTATTGACTATTTTTTAATTTTTTTTAATAGTGTCTACTGTCTTGGGATATTGCGATATTACCTGTCCTCCCAGCTCTGGACGCTTGGAAAACAACAGCATTATAGTAATTTAGTCCTGCTGCTACTTATAATGTCTGGTTCTCAGAAGTGTATGGATATCAATCCAATTACATACACTGATAATGTATGGCAGCATACCAAGGGAAATGTCGGAAGTAAGTTGGAGCGTGCCCAGCCATACGGATTTTTTCTGTCCCCTGTGGATAGCGATTCATCAACGCACATTGAAGACCTGACACTGTCGTTTACAGGTAATTCAAATTTATCATATAGGTACTCAAAATTCAAGTACAGTAGTAGAAGAACACTGGAGAAACTTACTACTGTGCTTGTATAGTTGTACAACAATATGACGTACCCTATTGTTTTTCAGAACTTTTAGACAAAAGTCTTGGGGATTTGGTTGACACTCTTCATGTAAATCTCATTATAGAACTGAAATGGCTTTACGCTCTGTATCGTATAACCGGCCAGTTGAGGTAGTATGACAAGTAAATATATGAAAATTATCTCTTGGATTTAATTGCTTTTTGTAATATTTATAAAGGAGTTAAAATGTATTTTATTGTGTGAAAATTACAAAGCAATATATAATTCCTTGGGTTTTAAAAAATATGTCTGCAAATATGTTACTAAAAAATAATATAATTATGTAAATTATTCTTATACACTATAATACGATTTTTATTTTTTTGTGTTTAGGGTGAAAATGTCAATTATATTTGAAAAATGTGATTATCAACTAGATGAAATTAAAAAAATACATAATTTATGCTATAAACAAATAAAATATCTAAATCCAAATCATCATCATCATACGTATGTAATAAAATATTTTAGTTTTTTACTTAATATAAAAATATTTTAAAATTCTCAATTTTAGTAAATTATCAATGTTTGCTTATGCTGATGGAAGTATACGCATTGTAGTTATGACTGCAAATCTTCGTAAGGTAGAATTTATGAACATAACTCAAGGGTATAGAATACAACAATTTCTTTTTTTTTCATTTTCTTATGTATCATTTGTTTATTAAGATTTTGGGTAAGCCAAAAATTCCCATTACAAAATGAAAATGATAAATCTGATGGTGACTCTAAAACCAATTTTAAAAAAGATATTTTGCGATATTTACATTCTTATAAAAATGTACCCTTATTAACACCTTGGATACAAAAAATTGAAAAAGCTGACTGCAGTAAAGCAAAGTAATAAAATTATTTATGTTAATATACTCTATCATTATAAATTAATGTTAAAACATGTTGGTGTGTAGTGTTTTTTTTATTCCTAGTATTCCAGGTGTGCACAATGATCCAATTTGGGGGAAACAATACTTGAAAAATATTCTGAAAACTCATGCTTGTATACCATTTGATCATCCATCAGACTGGCCTATAATATCCCAATGCTCTTCTTTGGGGAATTTTGGTGCTCGTGATACAGACTGGTTACTACCAGATTTTGTTGAAAATTTGTCTGCATCCACGTATGATAACACCAAAGAAATTTCTGTTAACTTCAATTTGGTTAGATTAGTAATTATTTAAAATTTTTATTTTACAATAATAATCAATTTTACGTTTTAGATTTTTCCATCTGTAGATAATGTGTTAAACAGCTGGGGTGGATCAAAAGATGGTTTTTGTGTACCCTACCATTGCGAAATGCACCAAAAACAAACATGGCTTAAAAACTACCTGCAGTGGGTATTAAGTAATATTTTAAACTATTATACAGCCATTGTAACCTAATATATTTTAAACAGTAAGTGGGTTAGTAATTCACAAAATCGGACAAAGACTGTGCCTCACATAAAAACCTACTGCCGGATTTCTCCGTGCAATACAAAAATGTCTTGGTTTTTGCTTACTAGTGCTAATTTATCAAAATCTGCATGGGGAAAAACTCTTAATCGAGATCAGTGTTACCGCATAAATCAACATGAAGCTGGAGTTTTGTTCTTACCCTCGTTTGTGGTATAATCATTCATTTTAATTTTATATTTATCATTGTTATAAAATATGTATAGTTGGTTGATATTAAATGATTTATTTTGTTAGACTGGATTTGATACATTTTCATTGAATAACAAACAGGAAGATAATAGAACACCACCTTTTCCAATGCCTTTTGACCTACCATTATCTCCATATTCAACTACGGATCAACCATGGCAAGTAGGTATGCTTGAAGAAAGTCTGGAAGACTGATTACCCACTTGTGCAAAAGGAAAAAAATACGGTCTACTGTCAAGATTCTTAGTAGCACAACAGAATAATTTTGTGGTAGGTCATTAGCCCAGTCTGCCCCTGGATGTATCATCTCGGTGTATTGTGTAAATTAATGGTTTAGAATTAGTTTTTAAAAACTTTTGTTTTAATCTTTTTTTTTTTAAATTTTAAATAATTGATATACAGAGGAATTATAGGTACATTTTAAATGTTCTCCAATATTATTTCAGACTTGGTGTTTAAGTCATATTTACTATCTTGATTATCTACTTGTGAATAGTTAAATTGTTTAATTTCTATAAGTGATGTTTCATAAGTATTACATGATCTGACACCTGCATTAGTATATTTTAAAATATCAGCTTTACTTAAATTAGTATAAAGTAACAATATTATGATTTATTCAAATGTATATTTTTTCATATTATTCGTAGCAAATTAAAAATTATTGTTAGTTGGTTCGAGGATTCGGGGTGCAAATAAATCTTTTAAGTTCACTCAAGTAAACAAAATAATACTAAAACTATATACTACTATAAAAGTATAAAGTATTAATTTAACATATTAAATTGATTAAATATTATTATTTATAAGTGCCTACTCCTATTTTTAAGATCATATAGGTATAACATATAATTTTGTTGAATCAATGAATATCTTCCAGTTTTTACTTATAGTTAAAAATTTGAGTATCTGTTAATTTGAAATGGTATATTTCTATTAATTCTCTGGTTTATGCTTCTGGCAATGAAATTGTAATTTTCTAACATGAAATCATTAACTTTTGAATCCATAATTTAATCACATTTTTATTCCATTATTATTGAAATTTAGAAATCTATGATTTACCTAGGAAATATTTTATATTGATTTTACAATTTTACATTTGTAATTGGTAATTTGTAGACTTGTGGTGTAAATTAATATAGTATACAAAAATTAGCCTGAACTTCTCCATTCCTTCTTATACGATACTACTATATATAATGGGCACTTGTGACTTCCGATATACCTATGAGATTATTGCCATTTTGTTGCTGATAAGATAATTGATAAATCAGATTTTTTTCATTTCCTACAGGTTGTATGGCTGAAAACTTACTTAAAAGTGTCTTTAAAAACGGTTTGTTAGTGTTAGAATTTCTTAAAATTGTAATTGTCGTTATATCAATAGTAGGACTCCGCCTTACTATGGTCCCGCCTCTAAATACCCCACTGCCATTGATTAAATATACTTAATATTTAATCAATGCCACTGCCAAAATTAGTGTATTGTAGTTACATACGGGTCCACGTAAAAACCTGGACGTGTCAAATCTGGACGGTACTATGGTGGAACGTAAAAACTTGGACAGTACAAATCTGGAATTTAATAATTAAAAACCCATACAATACTGGATGGTACATATCTGGAATTTAATAATTAAAAATTCATACAATTCTAGACGGTGCAATACTGGACTGTACAATTCTGGAACGTAAAAATCTGGACAGTATTAATTTGGAATCTAATATTTAAAAATTATGGACTGGTCAATTTCAAACTTTGAAATTTTTATTTTTTAAATGCATATGTTAAAACCTAACCTTACCAGTAACCTACCTAACCTCGAAAGTAAGAAAACCTGACCGAAATTGTTTTAAATTCTACAATTTCTCATTTGTTACGTTCAAATTTTCTATTTTGGTATATTCTTAAACATATTTTTTTAATGATGTGTACAATAAGTGTACAATGCGTTTACAATTTTTTAGACCATCATTATAATAGAAGTACACGGCATACCTATGGTAAGCAGTAGTGTATCTAGAATTCTTTCAAGGGGCTGGATATACCATTTACAATTTTTAATAGACATTCAGTATACAAATATTATATACATGTAGTTGTATTGTATACAAAATTTGGTCTCCTTAGATACTCCGATGATGGTATAATAGTAATATTATACTATATGTCTATATTGATTATATTTTTAAATATTTGTATAGATACTTTATATTATTCTTAAATACTACTATATTTAATTTTGCTACTGTATATTTGGTATTAAAATTAATAAAATATAATTTTTAAATTTTACAAAGAAAATTATGATGTATAAGCTATATTATTGTAAAGTTTCATTAAAATCCATTCAGTTGTTTTTACGTGAAAGAGTAACAAAGTCACAGATTTATAATATATTAGTAGGCTTATATAATAGAAGCCCATTTTTATTTTGTTGTATGTAATATATAGTTTGAATATTAGTTTTGACTTACCTACCTATCACAATTGGCTGGGTTTCGGGGAACGTTTTAATCGTTTTCATGTATAATACGATTAATATGTCTTAGAAAAATGACAAAAGCAATAAAATTGTAAAAATATTCTATATGATTATATCTATGATATATAAATAAAAATGAAATGTTATTCGTTGGTAATCGCACCGCTTGAGAAGAGCTGGATCGATTTGGATCATTATTTTTAAAAAAAAATGTATGTAATAATCCAAATAGTGTTTTTATGGAAAGAAAAATTTTAAATAAAATGCGCGGAAATTGGACATTTTGGGAAAAACTAAAAGTGTGGTTTTTACTGACTGACTGATCAACGTAGAGTCTAAACTATGATAGCTGGAGATTTAAAATGTTTGTGTTACCTTTGTACCACCACGTAGGTGTGCATTAAGAAAGAATTTTCAAAAATTCACATTTTAAAGAGGTGTGAAAACATAAGGATTGTTATAGTTTCTTTTTACTTTTTAAGTATTATCAAGTTATAAATATGTGATATTTGTTATACAGATTATTGGTAAATATTTGATAACTAAGATTACATTTGACCTCAAAGTAACATTTCTTTTTCCTCATTTAAAATAAACACAATGTTCTATACTTGAAATAAATATAAATAATGAACATTTGTGATTTAGATAATATCAATATTATGGAAATTGTTAATTGTTATTTAATTGTAAATTTTAAAATGATATATAATATCAATATGTAATAAGAAAAATATTAAATGTTTAAACAATTTAAAAATAAGGTAAGTACCTTATTTTTACTTATATAGAGCGTTAGTCAAAACGAAAAAGGTTAAATTTTCATTTCCGCCAAATTTATTTCTACCTAGCTGTCTAAATTTTAGTTTGAGAACCATTTAGAGTTACCCAGGGGCCACCACGAGGAGGCGGTTCTCATTGACTCCCAAAAAATTGACTTAATTTTCAGATTAAAGTTTGTGTTATTTTAATTTGTGTTACATTATGTGTAAACATATGTCAATTTATAGTAAATCTATTAATTACTATATTATATTAATGAGGTATTTATTATTATTTTGAATAGTTGTTGCATACCTTTTTTAAAAATGTTGTTCTTGAAATAATTTTATTTTTGTATTTATTAATCGTTTTTTTATATTATATCTTACAGGTTTTTGCATACCTAAGTTGCAACTGTTGATTTGGATGTATACGTTGTTTTGAACATTCGAAATTAAAATTTTTAAAAATATATTAATATGTGGATGTGATTTATAAAATTGTTTATTAAAATGTGCATGAAAAGATTCACAATTATTTGTTCTGGATAAACTCGCACTACAATTAGACCATATTGTTGGGGGAAACGCACTATTTTCAGAGATGTAGTTGTCAGTTAAATAATCAGTAAATTTATAATATGCCGACTTTTCTGGTATTATAGACATAAAATCTTCTACAAATGATTCTGAAACTTCTTGAGGATCTAAAAATGTTAATCCAAATATTGTCCTTAGCAACCCATTTTCTTTATATTCTGTACTAAGTCCTAATTCTTGAATTTTACGATACCACGCTTGAGTTAAATGAAAACAGCAGCCAATAAGATAAGTTGAAGGCCAAATTGATGGTCAATAGCACTATACAGACAGACTAGGGGTTCTCAAACTCCAGCTCAATGATATTGGTAGAAATAGATTTGGCGGAAATAAAAATTGAACCTTTTTCTTTTTGATGGAAACCATAATTGGCGGAAATGAAAATCGAGTATTTTGGCGGACCGATGACCTCCCCTTATATAGGTACAGGACGGATTTCCTAAGTACGGGACTAAACACGTGCTAAATTGGACCTTTGTCGGGACAAATGGGATTCCTATAAACTAAGTAAATGTATTTTTTTCAACCCTTATAGGTAAGCTAATCTGCTAATGGTAATAAGAGTAAACCTCTCACGAAAATTTTATATTTTTTGTTGTGGTGGTCGGTGGATTGTGGATGCCTTTAGAACGGTGAGAGGTATAGGGTGTTGGTACCCACCTTGTATAAATTATTTCTCCTTGCCAAAAATTAGTCAACATGCTACTGCATTTACAACTATGATATAATTTTTTATCAGTTTATTCAGTAAATTCATATTTGTAATGTATAATCTTTTAATTATCTACCCTTTGGCCTTTGCCTATTTAAGTATTAAAAAAATGTCTTAATTTTATTACAAGCTAATAGGTATCTAATTATAAACTCTAGGTATAATATGTTTAGAATTTTATTTAAATAATTAAAATAAGTTAGGTTTATATGATACAATTAAATCCAGTTTTGCACGTTTAGAATTATACGGAATAAAAATTTTAATATTCCAGATTTTTACCGTCCAGATTTGCACCATCCAGATTTTTACCGTCCAGATTTGCACCGTCCAGATTTTTACGGATTTCAAAATTTTATATTCCAAATTTGTACCGTCCAAGTTTTTACGTTCCAGAATTGTACCGTCCAGATTTGAAACGTCCAGGTTTATACGCGCTCCCCTTCGATTATCTGATTGAGAATCTGAGTTGGATAGTCTTGAAAAATGATTTTGCTTCCAATAATATTGAAGAACAAAATTCTATAACTTATGGTTTTGTCTCCTGACTCCGTTTTTTTTTTAATAATGCCCGAATTTTCTATATCGAACGAAAACATTTACCCATATCTAGCTATATTATTTTATATGTTTTATATAAAGATATTCAATATTATAACAGGTTTTTTATTAAGTTAATAAAATTATAAATATTTATTGAAATCGCAAAAAACAATTATTTTTATTATAAAAAATAATATTTAAACATTCATGGATAATATTGAGTTATACCATTGTCTGGAAATTGTACTCCATGTTATTTAAATTATAATGTTTTATTTTCAAGGAGATATTTATATATATATTTTTTTTATTATTACAAGAAATATACAATCTATACAATTAGCATATAATAAGTATATGTGTGAATGGAGTAACAAAACAGTAGGGGTTACGTGAGTAAGGAGCCACCCAGTAGTAGCACTTAGCTTGGATGATGCGTTTTTTTTGTTTTTTTTAGAGTTAGATTAAAAGGTCTCTACACCATTTTCTTTTACTTCTTCGGCGGGGATTTCCGGGAAGTGACTAGATATGTAAATCTTTTATTAGAGGATTTTCGTGATTTGCTAGTTTGTTATAAAAACGTTTATAGAACACAGCAGCTTCTTCATCTACTGTTTTTATACCTAAGTCTTTATGGAGAGTTAAGTTAGAAACATAAGGAGGGGTATCGGTAATTTTTCGAAGTGTAATATTTTTGAATGCTTGTATTTTGTTCATATTTGAGTTTTTAGCCGATCCCCATAGTTGAATTCCGTATTTCCATATGGGTTTCAGAAGAGATTTGGGAACCCGTCCAATGTGATAAACGGCTGGTCCAATGTATCATCTACCAATGAATGGCTGGTCCTATATATAATCTACCAATAAATAGCTGATCAAATTTGTGATTAACTTGCTATAATGTTGCTTGATATATTTATATTGCAAAAGTATTTTTTTAAATCTGATAAAAAATCGTCAAATATTTGATTTTGTACCTGGTGGCATGACGCCATAACCGCTACCATTCTTCTTTAAGTTGGTGATTTAAGTGGAGATTTTTTTAAAAGTACCGTCCGAATGTCTTTTTACTGGTCCTTGTTGTTTCACGTAATTGTCCACTACATTCGATGCCATCATTATTCTTTTTTGAACATACCAAACAATTGTTACTTAAAAGGTTTTTAATTTTTAAATATTCAACGCATTTAAATTCATCCATAATTATATTTCTATATAAATACCTCATTGTTGTAGTAGAATTCATTTTAAAATTTAAATTGTTATAAAACTATAGTTACAAAAAAAAATGGAAAAAATTCACTAACATACGAAATGACACGAATGAACACTAAATGGTAATTGAATGTTTGAATGATGTATTTTAAAAACATAACACAATCGTAAAATCCATATCATATCGATAATTATATAGGTTTAGCTATATAGTGTAAAATATAAGTATTTCATCGGTAGATCACACGTTCTACCACAGACTATATAGTCAATAGTCATATAGTCTGTGGTTCTACCTTCAACGTTTTATCGTAAATACCTAGCAGATTGAACCGGTCCCCTAATGTATGTACTTACTGAATATAAAACACTCCATAAATCATCAATTTTAAATTTTTTTTTTTAATTTGATCTACAGTGAAATGTTCTTCACAGAACACATCATTTGAGTCAAAATTCTTAATACCCAAGGCTTTTGACCATTTTTTTTCCTAATTTCATCATTTGGTATGCAAAACACAGAGTTTTTAAACTAATTGCATCCAAAATAACAAATTTTTTTTGGCATTGTTAATAAGATGAAATTTAATAGGTATGAGAAATTGGATTTATAGTAAACTTAGAAAATTAAATAAAATCTAGGCAAAAAAAAACAAAAATCAGTAATGTTAATAAAGGTTTATTTATTCAATTATTCCAATATAGTACATTTTATATTATGTATTTATGTTATATAATATGATATTAGTGGCATGGCGTGGCGGAGTGGTTAGCCGCACTAGATACATTTCCCCAGAACCCCCACCATGGAATTTTAATTTCTAAGTAGGAGCCTTTTTTTGTGCTAGGTTTGTGCTGATTTGTACCCAATTTTCAGCGTTTGTGCAACAATTCCTGATTTTTTATGAATTTTTTAAAGTGGAGATGCAGCAGAAATGGCTGCACCCCCACCTCAGAACACTGATTTATAGTGAATATTTAAGGTGGGGTTGCTTAATAAACTTTATTAGTGGGAGTGCTGCATAAAGGGCTGCTCCTACCTTCAGAGTTTTATAATTTTATAAAAACCATTCGTTTGTGTTAGTTTTATCAGTGTTTGTCCTGTAAACTCAAATTTTCCACTGTCCTATTCAAATTGAATTTTTGTTTTGTTTTTTTTTTTCTTTTTTTTTTTTGTATGGGTAACTAGGTATTTGGATTGGTTTTTATTACAAATTTTGTATTTTTACGAATGTTTATAATATTATTACCTTCGTAATATTTATAAAAAATGTTTTACATACTTTATATACTTTTATATACTTTATGATTATTTTGTGTTTCAAACTGTTTATTCAGACAAAAATTTCCCAAGTGAAACTTTTACCAGAAATGGTAATAACTTTCATTGATGGATGAAAGTTATTTTTACACCAAGTAGTATATAGTATATGCAGCCCTACATATACTTTATGTCGATTGTCATAAAATATAATGGATTGTACAAAGTATTAAATAACCGATATTTTCGATTAATCGAAGATTTTCATCAAGGAGTGCTCGATTGTTAAAAAAGTCAAGAACCTATCGATTAATCGACTAATTTTATCGATTAATTGATTTATTTGGTTGATTTATCTATTAAAACAATCGATTAAAATGATAAAAAAATGCAATAATTTATTGTTAGATTAATATTTAATATATTTTGTATCGATTAATGGATATTTCAATGTATCGATTAATCGATTAATCGTTGTTTCAATGTATCAATCAATGTATTCGATTAATCGGTGTAGAATACTTTAAAAAAAATAATCGATTAATTGATGCTGTAGTCGATTAATCGAAATAATTTAACAGCCCTAAGTATATATATGTTGTACATTTTTATATACATGTACACGTGAAAAATGTATAAATTATTATTCATTATTCTTCTTAAACTTTACAATTAAATTATTAGTAAATAACACAAATACATTATAACCACCGTATAAATAGACTGAATTTTTTTTTAAAATTTTAAATTGCCAATGCCATCAATATTATTAATTCAGTATGTATATAATAAAATAATAAAATAATATCAACTTGTTTGTTTATTTAATTTTTTTATTGAAAAATTGTTTTGATTGTTTTAAATAGAAATATTATACTTTTAATCAAAAATATAATCTAATATAGTACCTAGTTACTAGAACAATTTTAATTAATTAATTAATATGGGTGACGAGAAACTTAATATAAAATATTTATATTAATTAAATTCATCGAAAATATAATAAAAAAAAGTAACCATTTTAATCACATTTATTACAATCTGTTACTACAGATAGACTTAACTTCTAAGCCTATAAATTGAGAAGTAAAATGTTTAAATAGAATTCCAGATGTTTTGCATTATAATATAGATTATAGTTTATGGAAATAAATAAATAAATTAGATGCAAAAAAGGTAAAATATTTTTCAAAACGTATTTATTATAGGTAAGCATCGAGCTGAATTGGAATGTGTGTTGATTACTGTGAATTACCATCTGTAGAGGACTAACCGTACAAAGGTCAACTAACATTTAAAATAATATGCCTCTGATCCCCTATGGTCCTGGAATAATACTGTTTTATTCGTGATTAAATCTAAAAGAATGACTACAATACACCAATAACTATTTACATGGTTATTTATCACTAGGGCTCGGAAGTTAATGCATTTTGCATTTTTTTTTTTTTTTTGAACGTTTTAGACGATGCTCTTCTGACCACTGATGTGTTTCATTAGCATGTGAATCTAAATTACTAATTTTATTTTACAATTTTTTGCATTTTTTGGTGTTTTTTACTTTATAAGGCATTTTTTGACATTTTTAGATCATTTCCCCACATTTTAAGTCATTTTTACTGATTTTACGCTAGTTCACTTCTTATCGTTTCTTGTTGACCATTATGCTGATAACTTAATAAATACGCTCTAATTGTACAATGCAATGATTTTGATTTTTGAAATTTAAATTAAAATTTTTAAGGACATTTTTTGTCATTTCTAAGTCATATTTGCTTTTTTTTTTTTTTTGGTTATTTTTTAATGTTTTTTAGGTCATCAACTTCACAGCCCTATTTATCACCATGAAATCTCATGATTTTCTAAATATTTTTAGTTATTAACAAACCAATAATTATTTTGGTGATGGATGGTGGTTATTATATATCTTGTAGCATATTACATCCAAAAAATGTAAAACAATATTATATCTGTTCATTGACTTCATTTTAACTTCTGAGCTGCAAAGGTAATGTTGCATTCCAGTTCCTTATGAATATGAATGTGGATTATATATGTATTTAACATAAGTCGTAAGTGTATAAGTGTTTCAAATTTATTTCTAGTTCATTTACGGATGATCAAAAATTTTTCTACTTTGGTATTGAAACGGTAAAATATTAGTCGAATTATATGGTAATTAAAAGTATTTTATTAATTATTATTAACTTTTTTTAAATGGTGATATTGAATTTCGTGTTTGGTATTGTACACATTTGTACACATATAATGTCAAGGCTAATTTAGCCATGGTACACATATGTTAAACACAAAATAATATATATATTTTTAATTAATGACTTTAATACTAAATTTCAAAGGTTTTAGATAAATAAAAATGTATTTATTGTTGTTCCAATTAGCATATGATTTTCATTATCAATGACTAATGAGGCTTCCTAGTTCAAAAGCATTATTTTTTTTTTAAACTTAATCCTATTTCATAGCTATGATTTTTGATTTAAAAAATGATTGTAGATATTGTCAGTATACAGTTTTATAACCTTACCTATTACCATAGAACTTACATAAAAATACACTCTAGGTACTATATTCAAATAACAATAACTGTAATTATTCAATAAATAAGTATTTTGGCATAGGTTTTAATTCGTGCTGGTGAGCATTCCAGTTATCTTATAGTTCAATGGTTAACACATGATAAATTATTCTTCCGGTTAGCGTTATCAGGCACTAACCGAACATTGTAAGAACCATAAACTTATAATATATAGACCGCGCATTAATAAAATTTATTGATACCAACATATGTGCGAGAGAGACAGACTCATTCATTACTTTTTGAAGGAGGTTGTAAACAATTTTATAATATTCCTTGGTAATCAATAATTTAGATGAGTATATATTATATCAAGAAATTCGCCAGACTAAACCGGTGTAGATTTCCCCTAAAAAAGTTAACCGGTGCAGTATTAAGAAATTCGTTGGACTAAATCGGTTAAGAATCGAGAGACACCGGTTTACTTTTTTTCGACCGCTTCAACGAGGTGGTCGAAAAATACCGATCCCGATCCGTCCCCACCCTAAACCTGAATTTCCCCTTATTATCTTTTATCACATCAATCACTATCAATTTTTTGACACTAAACCAAGTTAAAAATATGCGATAACAAAATGAATTAGAAAAGTGGGAGTAAACCGATCTATATCCCGAATTTCTATCTAAACCGGTGTATCTTTACGCTGAACCATGATCATGAATCGGGATCGGTAAAGCAAACCGGTTTAATCTGGCGAATTTCTTGTGTATATTTAATATTATAATCAATTTTTTTATCATTATAATATAAATGTTTATAATAGCAAGGGACAAGGGCATTGTATAAATTGTTTATAAACTCCTTGGAAAAGTAATGTCAGAGTATTTCTCTCTCATACACATTATTATGTCAATGATCTCTCTCGCACATATGTTGGTTTCAAGGTATTCTACACAAAACGAGTGTAATGCGCGGTCTATATATTATAAGTCTATGGTAGGTACGGCCTTTAGTCACCTTATCTACAACCGTGGTGCATAGAGTACTCACCGTCTCCATAGTATGCAGTGTTATCTTTAATGGAAACGTACACTATCAAGTATACTAATTTGCTATTTAGTATGGGGTTCAATCATATACATAATAGATATGTCTATGGGTTGAAATTCGTTGAATTGGAAATTTGAAACTACTTCCTACTTCATATTATTAAAAGTATTTTCTATGGTGTGGCAACAACAATTACAACCCTCGACAATTGTTTAAATAAAGCAAAAAAATGTTAATTGTTTTGTATTTGTTATTTAATTAATGCCCAACAGTACAACTTGTGATGGTGCGATATTACGTGTTCTTTCGGCTGTTAACACTTGGAAAACAATTAAAGCAGTACAGTAATCTGGTCCGGGTGCTGTTCTATAAAACGATTAAAACGCCGTGCAATGTCTAGTTCTCAGAAGTGTAAGGACATCAATCCGAATACATATACAGATAATGTATGGAAGCATACTAAAGGAAATGTCAGAAAAAAGTTGGAGCGTGCCCAGCCGTATGGGTTTTTTTTGTCCCCTGTAGATAGAGTTTCTTCAACGCACGTTGAAGATCTGACATTATCGTTTACAGGTATTTGACACCCACTCAGATATTGAGATATAGTTATACAGTGGCGGCGTGAACATTTTTCATTCGTGAGACCAAAACAGTTTGAGAGACCACCCACCCCAGAATTGTTGGATAAAATAATTTTTTTTTGTTTGCTGTAATTAATTTAATAAATTTTTATAATTGTGTATATTTGTGTATACGAGTACATTTATAATAATGTTAATATTGGAATCGTACGTCCATCTGTACGTATATTGTCTACCAACACGACATCGACCGACGACCACCCACCCAAAAATTAATGAGACCCGGGTCTCATAGAACTCTTGTCACGCCGCCACTGTAGTTGTATATTAAAAACATTGAAGCAACTGTACTTGTGTTATATATTGTATCCTATTGTATTTCAGAACTTTTGGACAAAAGTCTTGGGGATTTGGTAGAATCACTTCATATAAACCTCATAATTGAACTTGGATGGCTTTATGCACAGTATCGTATAACTGGTCAGAGGTAATATGATAACAAGTGCATTTGATTTAAAATTATATTCTTGATTTATCCACTGTACAATATTTAAAAGAAAGTTAAAATTACTATTATTTTGTACAAGAGTTACAGAGAGTAAACTGTAGTGTTAACTGACAAACTTCTTTTTAACAATGTTGACAGTTCTTCGGAAACAATTTGTTAAATAAAACTTAAGATTTTAAAAAATTAAATTTAAAATTTTTTTTTTTGAATTATATGAAAATAATATGTACTATAGTACCTATAATATCTAATTAAAACATAAAATAATAATGTACCTTTGTATAGTAAAAATTATATTGTAGAATAATAAATAATGAGTAATATTAATAACAATAGTAACAGTTTCTTAATAGGTACATTGTGATGTTCATACTCATGTGTACTATATACATTTATTTTTTATTATTTTTATCTAAGAAATAAATATTTACTTTTATTTATAGAATTAATTTTCACAAGAAGAAATCGATGACATGTTTCGAAAGAAGTTTGTTGTTTTCTAGATTTTATTTTATAAAAAATTTATTAAAACAGAATGTTTTTCAATTACAATTTGCCATTCGGTATGTAGAGAGTTTTGTTAAGTAGAGGTTCGGCTGTAATTTCATTTGTCTCAACAAAATTATTACTGAAAAATAATGAATTTGTGTAAAATATATAAGTAATATAATAAAGTTTAGTTTCTTTATTTAGGGGTAAAATATCACTTCTATTTGAATCTTGTGATTATGAATTAGATGAAATGAAAAATATACCAAACTTAAGTTACAAACAAATAAAACCATTAAATCCATTTTGTCATCATCATAGGTTAGTAACAAAACAAATTACTTAATTTTTATTAAATATACTAAAATAACAACCTTGTAATGTTGGCAATTTCAGTAAGGTGTCAATGTTTACTTATGCTGATGGAAGTATACGCATTGTAGTTATGACTGCAAATCTTCGTGAGGTAGAATTTATGAACATAGCTCAAGGGTAAAAACTATGACTATTGTTTTTTGAATTTTTAATGTATCATTTAATGATTTAGGTTTTGGGTAAGCCAAAAATTCCCACTAAAAAATGAAAACGATAAATCCGATGGTGACTCGAAAACTGGTTTTAAAAAAGATGTTTTGCGTTATTTACGTTCTTACAATAATTTACCATTATTAAGTCAATGGATTCAAAAAATTGAAAAGGCTGATTTCAGTGAAGCAAAGTAATTATTCATGTTCATTTTATCTTTTATATTATTACCATCAATTAATATTGAAACTCGTCGGTGCGTAGTGTTTTTTTTATTCCTAGTGTTCCAGGCAAACACTTTGAGCCAATATGGGGTCAAGCTTACTTGAAAAATATCTTGAAAACTCATGCTTGTATTCCCTCAGGTCAACCATCAGACTGGCCTATAATATCTCAATGCTCTTCATTAGGGAGTTTTGGTGCTAGCGATAAAGACTGGTTACTATCAGAATTTGTTGAAAGTTTATCTGCATCCACTCATTATAACACCGACAAAAATTCCGTTCCGTTCAAATTGGTTAGGAAAATAATACTTGGTATTTTAATTTAACTTTAATACTCAATTTTATGTTTTAGATTTTCCCATCTGTTGATAATATTTTAAACAGCTGGGATGGACCAGTAGGTGGTTTATGTGTTCCCTACAGTGACAAAGTACACCAAAAACAAACATGGCTCAAAAACTACCTGCAGTGAGTATTTAATTAGATATTAATTTTATGATACTTTAAAACATTTTTTTGTAATTTAATATGTTTTATACAGTAAGTGGGTTAGTAATTCAAGAAATCGGTCTAAGGCTGTGCCGCATATAAAGACTTACTGCCGGATTTCACCGTGCAATACAGAAATGTCTTGGTTTTTGCTGACTAGTGCTAATTTATCAAAAGCTGCTTGGGGCAAAAAATTAAAGTCGGATCAAAGTAACAGTATAAGTGCACATGAAGTTGGAGTTTTATTCTTACCTCAATTTTTGGTATAGTTATTAATTTTTATTTTTTTACTATTATAATTTATTAGTTAATACAAATATTTTACTACGTAGACTGGATGTGATACATTTTCTTTAAATCACAAACATCATGATGGTAGGTTACCACCTTTTCCAATGCCTTTTGATCTACCATTGTCTCCATACTCAAGTACTGACCAGCCATGGCGAGTAGATGTGTTGTCTTAGTGTATGTATAAACTAATAAAATATAATTGTTTATTAAAAATTATTTTGTACAATTTTTTTTTCTATTTTCAATACATGTTTTATTCAATACATAATTTTTCAAATTATACTCTAATATTTTTATATTTAATTGGCTTTAATATTATTTTGTATGTGGTTTTCAAGTCATATTTACTATTCAAATTATTTTCCTATAAATTATTTAATTTAATTTATATAGCATGAAAATTATATAACCTTAATTACTATGGTAAATTTTTCTGCTATATACTTGAATAAGTATCAAGTATTACAATTCTGATTTATTCAACATATATATATATATATATATTCATATTTAATAATATATGTATTTCAATACTAAAATACATATTTCAATATTTCATAATTAATATTTCTATAAATATTATGAAATTAGATTATTAATTTTAAACAGACAGTGGAGCAACTGGCTAAAAATATTAAGGTTTGTTCAAGTCTAACTATATTTATATAATTTATATAATTTATATATTATATGAAACTGCAATGGTATCTACAATCAAATACAAAAAAGAGCATCTAAAATTCTAAGCTTAGAGCTCTATTGAAATTTAAAAGGGATCTGTGATAAACTGATAACCATGGAGATATCACTAGGGTTGCCAGATCTCAAAATTCAAAATAGTGGACAAAATAAAAAATAATGCCTGCCCTCCCCTCCCGAAAAAAATAGTAAAATGAATAACTGATCCTCTTTTAAATGAAAATGTTTTTAGTATTCATCCACCACTTCAACGACATCTAAAACGTGGCCGCCCTCACGACCTCATTATTCAAAATCAATCTCCAGTCTAATCTGTATATACCGTAATAGTTTTCTCATTTATATAGTATCTCAAGTATATGTTATCATACTGTATTCATATTGCATTATTTAGATTATAAATTGTGTATACATCTGTCCGTAATTTATATTTATAATAATATTTATAATAAACCTTTTAAAATAGCTACAAACTTATATTGTCTTATTATCTATAGATATACATAGCCTGCAACGGCTAGGAATGTCTTAGTTTATTAAAAATTAAGAAAAAAAAAAAAAACGGATGGGCCTCGCTTTATAGTACAGTTGGGGGTGGAGTGCACCTTGTTTATAGGATAGGTCATTATTACAATGAATTTTTTAAATTTGAATGCAATGATAGGTATCATTGTATATGAATAACGATTCTGAACGGAGTTAATATATTGGTCTAAAATGGGTATATAATAATATAGTATTTTATATTTAAATTGAAATATAATGCAATAGTTTGCAATTTCATAAAAATTTAAATTTCACAGTCATAAAATTTTTTCCTCTAAGTCCAGTATAAATTTTTTTTAAGATTTTTGAAGAGTAACTTATGGATAACCTAGTGTTAAAATTTTAAACCTTAAGTATGAATAGAATAAATTTTATGAATTTTTATTTATGCACTTTCGTAAAAATCTAAATTTCAAACAGTTATAAAACTTTTTCCTAGAAATTTTTGTAGATATTTTTAAAGATTAGCTAACCTAGTGTTAAAATTTTGAACCTTAAGTATAAACGGAAAACATTTTATGAATTTTCAACTACAAAATAATTTGCAAACGATTTTAACATATTTTATACAAATTTGAAATTTATGGGCTTATAAAAAAAATTTGAATAAAACGATCTCCGATAGTTTTTAATTACGATAAGTATAACTTATAATAAACCTTGTATTAAATTTTCAAGAGTTTTCGGACACCCAAATAAATGTTATAGATATTTAAAAAAAAAAAAAACTTACAAATATAGAAAATTTAAATTGTCTATAAGTCAAAATATGTCAAAATACTTTGAAAACTTAACCATGTATAAGGAACGTCAATATAAACATTTGGTGAAAATTTCAAGTGGTTGCCTTATTTGGTTTTTGAGTTAGAACAAATTTCAAAAACTGATATCAGTCTAGAACAGTGGTTCTCAACCTTTTTTGTACGACGACACCTTAATTTTGATCCATAAAAATGGCGACACAATTTTTATGGATTTTTGAAAAAGTAAAAATTACAAATCTATTTAAATTAATACATTTAGGTTCATGTTAGCATTTTATTAGAAAAAAAAAAAAATTTATTGAATTAAAATATAATCAATTTAAAATAGGTATTAAAAATATATTATTATAAATATCGTGTTAGCTTATAAAGGAAATTAGTGCAATACTTGTGATTGGCGAACTGAACATAGGTCTTCGATTCGTGGGCGAATTGTTGACAAACTTATGCGTTATTAACTTTCGATATCTTTAAGCGTTAATGTTGATAAAGGAAGCAAAATTTGCAACGCTTTTTTGCTCACTCCTGAGTATTCGTTTTCCAAAGAAATCTAAAATGAATCATGTTCAGACATATAAAGGTAGCCACACACGGTCCGGTTGGCCTGTCAGTTTTGCCTGCACAGGCCGCCGGAGACCGGCCGGCCGTTGCGTTTGTGGGTTCCGGTCGCCTAAACAGTTATAACTGTACAGGCCGCCGGA